>JADLZK010007648.1:0-50844 GCA_015847255.1 Hyparrhenia diplandra | reverse complement strand
GACACTCGGGCCATGACGTACGCAACCACGGCGAGTGACGTCCACGGCCACCGAGGGACGTCATCCTCTTTACAACCGTTGACCGTTTCTCCCTCTCGTCTCGCCGCCGCTAGTCAAACCTGTGTGCGCTGCCGGTGGCCGGAGCACAACCAACCTGACCCTGACGCGCGACGCCCGCCTCACGACTCACTGACGAAAAGGACCCAAAGCGGCTTCGGGCCCCACAGATCAGACGACTGCCTGCCGGGCGCCTTCTGCCTTCGTGGTGGACACCGGGCAGGCCACGGACTACTGGCTATTTTCCTCTCTCTATTTTATTATTTTAAATAACTACGGGGCGCAACGCACATTACCAGATTTACTTTTTACCACGTACAGTACAGTGATTGTTTTGCTAATTGCAACCTGTTTTTCTGAAATTTTACACGGATGGCCCTTACTTGGATGCTACTCATACTAACTCGCCGGTAGGAGCACAAAGCCTGCAACTGCTAACACTGCGCTCTGGTTTCAGCTCACTCTCCTCTGACTCTTTCCTTGGAACGCTATAAGGTCAAATCACGAGAATGCTGACATGGGATCGATCGAGCTCCTTCCATGTGCTCTTACGTATTTTATTATATATATATAAATAAATGTATATATATTCTTTACTACGAATCTGGTACAAGGGCGGCATAATAATAACAAAATGTGTAGTGTGCCAGCCTAAGCATATACATATTATACTGTTATACATGTAAAGAGTCCGATGGTGTACTGTATTAAATCAATAAAGTATAGTTCCCGCATGCTAAATCAAATGACTCTAAATCACCATGGCTCATTTTGGTTTTATCACACTTTATCTTCTCTAATTTTAATTAAATTTATTACATTATTGTATACTAGCAAAAATTGTACATGCAACAACACACTGTAATGCACGTTAAATTCAATTAAACACATGCAACCCATAACATCCATATATGTCCACAAGCCATATTCGGTTATGTCATATTATACAAACTACTTGCAGAAATACAAATTGTCCTCACTTGGTTTACGTATTATTAACGTGTATGTTGTTTTACGCATATACTACTCAGAGTATAAGAAACTGTAACAAGTCATAGTCCCTAGATGTGCGCGTGTAGTAGCATTTGTACAACCGACCGTTAAGGAGTTTAGTACTACTAAATACCAAATTACACGAGGTTCTCATCGCAAAACATCCGTCTTACTGTACTGTATTCCCTACGCCCCCCAGTTTCTCAGTTTCTTTTTCTCTCTATCTCTCTATCTAATTTTCTCGTGGAGGCGAGCAGATAGACAGGAGAGAGAAGAGACGCACAGCAAGAAAGAAGAGAGGACACAGGAGGCGGGCGCTCTCTCTCTCGATTGGACACGGCGCGAGCACTACGAAGACGGGCGCGATCCCGAGCACGGGGGTGGGGTTACAGCCTCGCCGTCGCCGTCGCCCGTCTCCGGGGCAGCCGTTCGAGAGCTCGAGATTTAACTGGGATCCGGCCAAGAACCCGCGGTTGGTGAGGAGGAGAGGAGGGGAAGGGGGGAGGGAAAATAGGGGATGGCGTCGGTGTGAGCCCAAAAGAGCGAAAGAGCGGCGACGGCGGGGGAGGAGGAGGAGGCGGCGGGCGGGAAGGAGGACAAGGCTGCGGCGGGCGTCCTTTCGATCTGCCTCGACGCCGTGCTCGCCGGGGCAGGGGAGAGGTCCACCGCCAGGCTGCACTGCGGCCACGAGTTCCACCTAGGTAAATTGCCCCCGGATCTGTCGCTGGATTCTTGCCCTGCTCGTGGTTCAATTAAGGTTCGGTGCTATTTTTTGGGTTGGACGGGCAAATTGGATGGGGGACCCTTAAATGGGCCGAATTTCGTGAGTAAATGGCTTGATTTTGCGGAATTAGGACCGGTTCACAACTTAAATAGCTGCCTCTGGACTGAATTGGGGCTAAAAGCTCTAAAGCCAGATCTTTTCAGCTATATAGGCAGAGCTTTTTGTTGCATGGACAGGTTTTGTCGATGAGATGTTTGCTGTTTTAGTTGGCTTCGTATGTAGGTACTGTCTGTGAGCTAGACGGATGGCTGAGGATGATTGGGGTGGGACTGTACACAGTTCAGAATTGAGGTCAAGGTTGCTAATGTCTGATTTTTTGTGTAACCTTGAATCATTGAGGGTGACTTTAAAGTTGATGAGCGAATTTTGTACTCTGTTACCTCTATTACTTGATAATATAGTTCCAATTTTTGGTACACTTTTTAACGTCAGAGGAGGGTTTGGGCAATTACACCAGGTGGTTATTCCTAGATTTATGTAAAGCTTCTGTGGTTTTGTTTTACCTCTTTCAAATATCAGAAGTGTGCCTGCTCTGCCTTTGTGTGTGGTATAAGTTGAGCCTGTTTGGCGTGACTTTGAGGTTAGCAACTCTGGAGTTTTCCTAGAAATTTTGGGGGTCTTGAGATTTTTTATTGAACTACGGTATAAACTCAGATTTTGGAGTTTGCTGGTCCTTCAAATTGATTTAAGCATGTTTCAAATGCAAATATTGAAACACAGGAAAAACTAAAAGTGACAAATTTCAATTGTCAATTTGATGATCTCATTGATAATCATTGTTGTCTGCTGTAATGAATTTAACCTCATGTCCTCACCTATTATATTCCCTTCTATGTTAGATTTTTAATTATTTGCAATTTGAATCTTTTAGTAAATACTAGGCTGTCAGCTGTTTTAAGATGGCCAGTAAGAGGATTAGAGGAACTTTGCAGGTTTGTTGTTAACTTACCCTTAGGGATTGCTTGAATATATAGACTATAGAGATTCAGGTAAAATCTTTCCTGATATGTAGGGACATTGACTAATATCTAGCGCACTCAAAACAATTTGTGTGTAGTATATATATTACTCAACAAATATTTAGTTGTTATATTGATAAATGTAACCATGTGCTTCTTGTATATGCTGTATACTCACTAAAGTTAATTTTAGTGGTATCTGTCTTCCTCAGATTTGCTTTTTAGCTCAACAGTCCCACATGTCACACAAATATAAGTCAATTTTGGACATTGACAAGGTATAAAATGGTAGATCTCTGATGATATATCTAACTAAAAAAAGGATTATATATTGATGGAAGAATGTTTCGTGATGAACCTATTAACATCAATCTCACCTTGTCAATCTATCTAGTTCTTTATAGATTAGTGGTCAAAGCAAAGTTGAAAAGGTTTGACTGACAAGAATCTTAAAATGGCTTATGTTTATTATAGGAGGACGTATCCATATGGTTGTAATTGAGTTCCTAGGGGTTTGCCACTTCCGTAGTTTTCTGATGAAATAATGCTTTCTCAGTTTTCTACAGCATTTGTACTAGGTTGAGGGTGGTTTTAGTTGCTTCTGAATGTTTGTGCCTATTTTTCTAAATATGGTCTTCAAATAGAGATTGGAATTTCGAGAACCCATGATACTACAACATGCTTTCATGCATATCCAGGGGCAAATTTAGGGGAGGGATGTTTATTGGGGTTTGTCAACACTGACGGAATGTATAAATCATTTAGCAAAATATCATGTAATGAAGCTGATCCTGATGACCCTGATAAAATCAATAAATCCTTTAGCAAAATACTGTGTATATCATTATTCTTTAGCTGGTACGCCACTTACAAAATGACCAAGCATATTGGGTATCTAATCTTGATTTGAAATGTCTGACTTGATAGTTATGGGAGATAAAATAAGTTTTACTTTTTCCAAAGCATTCGATGTGGCCTCTTCCTGGTCTTTGAATATACAATTTGGTGTTCTTTAGCAAGTAATTTCTGGTTTGTAATGTCACTGTAGTGAGATTAGATACTGAATTGCTGATGGAGAATAGTTCTTCTCAAGGAATGTGCTTATTATGTGGTGTGAAGTTGTGCTAGTTTACTTTATCGCCATTTCTTATTCTATTATGCTGTCTTAATAACCTCTATTGTGTGAACTAATCAGGATCAAAGCAGTGCTCTGAATTTTCACACTATCAAAGCAGTGCTCTGAATTTTCTTTGCTTGATATCTTTGGTATGCTAAGAACAAGTTTTTCTCCCCAGATTGCATTGGATCAGCATTTAATGCCAAAGGGGTTATGCAATGCCCGAACTGCCGCAAAATTGAGAAAGGGAATTGGCTTTATGCAAATGGTTCCCGATCAGCACATGATGTTAGCATGGATGAGTGGGCACATGATGAAGACCTTATGATGTTAGCTACTCAGAAATGGTATGTGACTGTGTCAGCCATATTCTTAAATTATTTGCGCTTGTTAAAGAGACTTGACTTCTTGTTAGTTTTTTGTATTGGCTAGATGCCTTTTTCTACTGAATTTTCCTATATTTCAATGTGTACTCCTGTTGCTTGATATAAATTATAATTCCTCATGCCAACTGACCATACTTTTGTTTTGGTGTACATGTTATGCTACATGGACCTTTTATTCAGAGACTTCTACTAAGATCAAGAGCTTTATGTAGCATATTCAGTGTTTTAAAAACAATGCCTGAGCTAATTGAGCAATGTTCTTGCTACATGAATAATCCTGGGACCAAACACTGTCCCTTCTTTAGATAATTATTTTTATAATGAATGTTCAGGGTTCCTTGTTGCTTTTTTTTTAAAAACATTTATGTGGCTCATATAAATCCTAGTTTGCTTTACTCTAATAATCCACCCTAGTTTAGTTTGTTTAGTTGATTCCTCATTTGCTGGCATTGTTTTACTTGCAGAGGCAGTTCTTGTGTGTGATTATCCTAATAATTTTATATTTCTGTTTTGTGCAGCCATTTCGATTCCATTGGTGTCCATTTGGTCGATTAGCACAACTTCCATCTTTATTTGAGTATGTTCTGCTTCACATGATTATTTTTTACTCTTGTTTAACATTCTGTTCGAGGATTCCATGCACTCAGTTTCATCTAATTAATTATGGGCTAGTAGGTTTAACATACAAGCTGCATTATTTACCAAGAACACTGATATCATTTGTTCAACTTAAATCACCCATTTGGGATTTGTGATAGGTGCTTTACTTATGTACACTGTATTGAAGAAAACAATTGAGCCAATCCTAAGATCCAGTAGTGTCGATAATTTATTTTCTAGTTGTAATCATGCGAAAAAACTGATGCAGGGCAATCCAGCTATTTGTTTTTTTAAGCGGAAAACTTGATTATTTGCATTGCAATGCAATCCTGAACATCTGCAATAATGATTTTTTTTGTTTGGAATGTCCATAGTGGCATTCTTGCCAAGATAGAGTATACATGGCCCTTTTTTTCTCAGTAGGATAGAGTAATGATTGACAATCCATATTGCCATAGTGCTTCATGTGTAATGCAAGGAAATTATCATGGATAGTCAGTGATTTTTAAGGGAAACTTGATCTTTTTGTGTTGATATGCAATTCTGAACAATCTGCAGTAATATATTGTCAGATTCCACACCTGCTAGTTTGACCAGTGCTTAGTTTAAAATCGTGTTTGTTCTAGTTATCTCCTAAGATTTATCAACAAACCTGTCTATCTGTTCTCTTGCTGCCTGTGAATCCCACTCTTTCCTGTTACCTGTTATGGAAAAAATTAGTGCTATTCACTTATACCTTCCCTTTTTTTCTATCAGGGAAGGAGAATCATCACCTCCAATTACATGTAAGTTCTGATTTGCATTGAGCACTGTGTAGTAAAATTGAAATTATATTGAATATGTTTGGATATTGATCTTGCAGTTCATGACTTCATGGGACAACATGTGTTTACGGAGCAAGTAGCTGTATCTGCCGCACCAGGGACAACTCATCCTTGCCCCTATGTGGCATACTTGCATCCTCTTCCACCACTGACGTCATCGCCAAGCTCCCATGTCCCTGAGAGAACTATGGATCGTCCTGCATACCATGATCATTGAATCCTATGGCTGGGCCATCAGATGTTAGGCCCTTGCAAACAATGCAACCTGCTGATTTCCATCATAGCCATTGGGCACACGTGCCCCATTCTTATGCTCAACCCAACAGCAATAACGAGCAGCCAGGAATCCCTTTTTGGAACAAGGGCTGCACGGGTTGATGGTGATAGCCAACGCCGAGCATCCGTTGTTTCTCCATCTTACTTCAGTAATGGGTAAATTATACTTACCTCTTGATGAGCTATGCTATGACTTTGCTATGAAAATATGAATTTCTGAATCATGCATTGTACTCTGAGAAGATGCATCATTATTTTTAGTAAAATGAATCTAAGCAAACAGTGAAAACCTGGGTCTCTTAGCATATATCACTTGTGAATATCATTAAAAAATTTCTTGTGCATATTTATTGTTGTTACATTAGTGCATTTGCCTTGACTGCACTACTCAATTTCCCCTTTGTTTAATCTTTACCTGACATAATAAGGTTGGGAGAATAAATCTAGAACAAAAGCTATATTGTTATAACATCAACTATTGCCATACAGTCTAGTATCTTATCCATGGCTGTGACTACTGCTGTTATAATGATTTTCTTGTTTGCAGGTCTGGTTCCAGATCTAGACCTCCCAGTGTTCCTCCTCTGATGCCTCAATTCATGAGGGCTCATGGCAGCATCAGCGAACAGTACCAACAGAATTCATCATCTAGCCTATTTGCTGGGGCCCATAGGTCAGGAGGCATGCGACCTGCCCCAGCACCTCTACCAGAGAACCCGACCTTTTCCTTGTTCCCGCCTCGGGTTCATCTGGCCATAGTTCGATGGAGACTGACGACGTGGGAGGGAGCCTTTCTACGCCTGGGAGCGCGACCGGTTCGCCCCATACCCTTTAATGCCCGTGGACTGCGAGACAAGCTGGTGGACCTCACAGCAGCAGTCTCATAGCACATCAGAGCCTACATCCGCTCCAAGGAGGCTGTTTGGGCAATGGCTCGGCGTCGGCAGGTCGTCCCCTGAAAATAGATCGCCTGAGGGGTCTTCGTATCGGCAGATGCACTGCGCCGCGGATGTAGACCCTCGCTGCCGAGAATCCAAGTTAATTTGGAATCCGAGTTGCTTGTAAGAAACGATGGGAAACCCATTGTATTTAAGTTAAGCGGGCTGCGCCGTAAAACTTTAAACTTTGGGACAATGTTCGAGGGGCCAGAAAATAGGAAATGATCCGGCTGAGAGGATATTTTGATTTGGTTTATGTGAATTCCATCTCGTACATATTTGAAATCAAGTTGGGATGTTCGAGCTTCGAAATGTGACATGATTTCTCATGCTGAATTTCTGTTGATCGACTGATATCAAATGACTACATTCCGTTGCATGGTACCTGTTGAGCCGTAGTTCGTGAATCATTTTCGTATTATAAATAAATCAGAACATGTCAAAACCTACATTTCATGCAGTTTCCAACAAAATAAATAAATAAAATATTTAAACACTCTTACCATCGATTTGCAGCTGGTTTTAGCATTGTAAATAAAATGTTGATTTGCAGACATTAGTAGTGTCCACCTAGGTAACCTGACTGGAATCGCTACACAGTGCTCGTATTAACCTTTTTTTTTTTATTTTTATAAATAGTAGTTTCAAGTGCTCGTATTAACTTTCTTTTAAAATTGTAGTTTCAAAAAGCTTTTTATAAATTTGATGAAAATGGCCTATTCTACATTTAGAATTGCCTTTTTTTTTTTTGGACCAGAAGTAAACAGCACCATAGCAGCACGGTTATAATTTTTCAAAAATCCATGGAAACGAAACTAAATTCCGCCGCCCCCCCCCCCTTTCCTCGCGATCTCCCACTACTCTCCATCCCCCATCACTCTCTCCTCGCGATCTCGCGGAGCGGAAACCCTAGTGAAACCCCCCACCCTCGCGCGCGATGCTGCACGAGCTCCTCCTCGCGCTGCTCGGCTTCACCGGCGACTTCGTCCTCGACGTCTCCCCTTCGCGCCGCCGCGCCGCGTCCCAGGACGCCGGCGGGGACGGAGACGGAGACGGAGACGGAGAGGTGGGCCCCGCCTTCGTCCTCGCGCCGGACATCACCTTCCTCCAGCCATCCGAGAGGTAAGGGCGAACACGCCTGCACTCGCCCGCGGACGCGAATCTGTGGCCGTGCTGTAGTGCTGTGTGGCGTACGTGATCTGCGTGGGGATGGGGGATCTTTGTGCTGGTGTGGGGGTACTCGGAGTTAGGTGTGGTCGGGTGCCACCGAGTTCTGGCGAAATTTATGCAGAGTTTTACCTGTATGGGTTGTTGTTGAGAATGCCTGGGCACAATTTCACCATTTGATGTTTAATTGCTCATGAAATTATTGACATAGACCATAGCCATCCTATTTAAAATTATGATCATACCAGTAAGTACTAAGCATGCTTTCTGAAATTTGCAATGAAACCAATACACTGGTTGAGTCGATCAGTCTCGTTATACAATCTGTGGATTTTGCCATTATCTCATTAGAAGGTCACAAATTTCATGGTAATGATAAAATCGATACTTATATCCTGTCTTCTGCTCAGGAATAAGGCTCCCATTTTTTATCCTGACAAGTGCAAAAAAAACCACTGGATACACTGACAAAACTGATACTTATCTTCACTAGAATTCACCTTCACAAACTCTGAAGTGCGATCTGTCCAGATGTCTTAAATCAATATTCTAGTGTCTTTAGCATTGTAATGATAATGAATATATAACATGATTTACCTAATCGAATCCAACGCAAATAGAGGTTGCTATGCTGAATGGCTTTTCTTCTGCAGGACTGCTATTGAGAGGCTCATATCTCTGGGATTTTACTACAGAGAACTGAACCGCTTTGCAACCGAGTCTCGTGACCTGAGCTGGATTCAGTCTGGTGTAGATGTTTCATCTCCTCATTCTGATAAATCTCAGAAGGGAAAAGTGAGAAAAGGGAGTGTGTACAGGAGGGCAATTGCCAATGGTATTACTGAGATTCTGTCAGTATACAGATCAGCTGTTCTACAGGTTGAGCAAAACCTGTTGTCAGATCCATTGCCTATCCTTGCGACAGTAACTCATGGGTTAAATAAGGTATGTCCATGAACATCTCTCAACAGCGTTTTCTGTTTGCAATTACCATCTTCTAACTGACAAATCTATGTTGTATTTTTGTAGTATATATTATCTTATGATCTTTACTGTGCTTACGTCTTTGCTGCGCTAAATGCAGTTTGATGTCCTTCTGCCTCCACTGTATGAGCTTGTTATGGAAATTGAGCAGAAAGACATCAAGGGTGGACAACTTCTTAATCTTTTGCACAAACGATGCCATTGTGGGGTTCCAGAACTGCAAAGCTGCATTCAGAGGTATAACTTTACCATTATTTATTAAAAGACATCCTCTCTCTCTCTCTCTCTAAAAAAAAACAATTAAAGACAATAGAACTGCAATTTTGATTTCTTTCAAGCTTTGCATGGAAACTTCTGTGCTTCCATCTTCATTGCAGTTACTTTGCAGCATGCTCTCAGTTTTCTTGCATATGTCCTAACTGTTGAATTTTATTTGTTCATTTTCTTTTTTTATATTGTTTTAAAAAAGGATAGGTTACTTTGGCATGGGCACCAGGTCATGTTCAACCAGCTGACATCTTGGATGGTTTATGGGATTCTTCAAGATCAGTACAGTGAATTTTTCATTAGAAGGTATGTTCAATTTTTTTTATTAGAAGGTCAGCATCCATACTACTTCGTTCGTGTCAAGTTCACATTGGTTGCAATATGATACATTCCTTATAGATGACATAAATTTTCTTTTTTGTCACGCACATTGCAAGTATTTTTTTTTTTTTCTGTAGTGTTTTTAATACAGATCATTTGCAGTTTAATGTTGTTGACCTGAGGGATACAACAAATTGTGTGACAAATATACATTGGAGTAGAACCTGTTGCCTTCAGATGACTAGTAGTCCTAAATGTTGAATGTTAACCCATGGTTTGTTTCCTAATATATAAAACTTGGGCTTTGCATCTTAATTTTCAGGCAAGACGACAGGGGACGGGAAGATTGAATCATCTCAGCATGATGTTTTTGATAAGTTTAAGCAGAAATTAGCTAAAGACACACCCCTGGCTAGTTGGCATACAGGATTTCATGTATCATTGGTATGTTTATATTCTTAAAATTAAGTGCTTGTGTTTTATGTAGTAACTTTTAGCATGGATAGTCATATCCTTTGTTTTTGAATATACACTTCACAGGACATGTTGCCTGAGTATATCCACATGCGAAGTTGCAGAGTCCATTCTCTTTGCTGGCAAAGCAATAAGGGTGCTTCGAAATCCATGTCCTGGTGCTACATTGCAGGAACCTGTTAACCAAAGCCAGAACTCTAAAGGATCTCATGGAATGCAGAACTTTGTAGGAGGTTCTGGTGCTCCAAAAGAATTGCCAAGTTTCTCTAACATCAGCGCAGAAGAATTACTGCCACAAGCTGAAGCTGATAAAATTGATGTCATGCTCAAGGAGCTAAAGGTTAGTTGTCAACTAGGAAACTTCTGCTGGTACTGTACTGTTTATGTTACCACCATCTTTTTTTTTTGCATGTACGTTTCCCTTCTGTATTACAACTCCTTTTGATGCTATCTATATAAAATGGATAACTGATTTGGGCATATGGTTACTTGTGTTTCTGCAGCATTCTTCTGAATTTCACAAACGACCTTTTGAGTCTGCTGTCGGTTCAATACGTACAATTGCAGCTAATCATCTATGGCAGGTACTGATGTTTCAAAGCATATATACTCTTTATATTTGATCGGAAAGGAACATCACACACTGTTAATTTAGGTAAAAGCTAGTGGTGGTACGTGCTGATCTCAACGGTCATTTGAAGGCATTGAAAGATTATTTTCTTTTAGCAAAAGGTGACTTTTTCCAGGTATGCATGCACTTCTTTATCCAGGACATATGGCTTTTCCTTTGATCCTTTCCTTTTACATGTGTGTTTCTCAATTGTTTCGTAAGATCATTATATAGATTTGTGCAAAATTGTTGTTTGGCTTGTTTTCTGACACAAGTGATCATGCTTCTCACCTAGTGTTTTCTTGAGGAAAGCCGCCAATTATTGCGTTTACCACCTCGTCAATCTACTGCCAAGCAGATCTCATGATCCCATTTCAGCTGGTGAGCATGTTCCCTACTTCCCTTTGTGTTCCAAAGTTTTGATGATACACAATCTCATATTCTCTTGCTGTTGATGTTAGTTTCATCCACCCACCTGGTACCTGCTGTAGTTCTCTTATGTGTCGTGATGACTTATCTCAGCAAATAGATTTGATTGTTGCAGTGGTAATCTGCTGTTAATTCCTACAGGCTGCACTGAAGACTATCGGCGAGGAAGACAAGTACTTTACCAGAGTCTCATTAAGGTCAGCATTTTGAATAGCTTCATAGTAATTTATTTCAGGGCCTGCCTAGTGGATAGCTCTGCGGTTGTCAACTGATTCTATTTCTATTTTGTAGGATGCTATCATATGGTATGAAAAGTAGCACATCTCAGAAAGATCTCCAAAAACCCAATGCTTCAGAGCTTTCTTCACAAGGAAAAGCTACATCAGAATTAGCACTTGATGGGTGGGATAGTATTGCTCTGGAATATTCTGTCGACTGGCCTCTGCAGCTCTTCTTCACTCCTGATGTTCTGTCCAAGTAAGTATTGTATGACCTAAGCAATTCTGAATCTCAATAAAGCTACACTCCTTTTGGGTTACATGGTTTTGTTTTGAGTGTACTCATACTTTAAAAAACATTACTTAAACATGCTCTGTTGGACCCTCAGAGTTCACAGTTCTTTTACTATTTGCTTCCCTTTTTTTATCTCCTAAGATGTATGAATGTTATCCAGGTATCGCAAGGTTTTCCAGTATCTCATCCGATTGAAGAGGACACAAATGGAACTTGAGAAATCCTGGGCAGCTGTAATGCATAGAGACCATGCTGATTTTTCTGATTACTGCAAGGATCGGAAAAAATAACTCTGCAACACAACTGCGTCGACAACGCCAAAGCCTTTATGGCGAGTAAAGGGAGCATATGGCATTCTTGATCAGAAACCTACAATTTTACATCCAGGTAAAAATAAGATATGCTACCATGTGTTTATCACAATTATTTTCTTTCCTTTTTCCATATGTTTTTGGTTCAGTGGTTGTAGGATGTGAATGAATCACACTGAAATTGGATTCTGCTTTTGATGACATCAATGCTGAACATGCCTTATGTTATTTGTTTATTTTGTTTTTTCCACTCCAATCAAAATAACCTTATCCTTTAAAATTGAACTTACTTTTCAGGTTGATGTAATTGAGTCGCAGTGGAATGTTTTACAATCTCATGTGCAAGATTCACATGATTTTACAGAGCTAGTGAGCTTTCATCAAGAGTAAGAAACTAATTTTCAATTTATCCTGGACAATCTTAGAACTTGTTTTTTTTTTTTTTCTGGCAGGAATAACCTTAATTTCAAAATGCTTAGATTAGATAAATCATGAGTCAAATGTACACGAGTTTTCTTTTTGGATGAATACTTGTGTTTATTACTGATCAGTCCATCTAATATTTCAATATGATCTTCCGTACTTCTGTGCAATCTTGTTTAATAAACCCTGGCATTTAATTTCTACTGTTAGAGAATTCTTTTTTAACTTGGTGTATTACGGCGTGTTACCTTGTTTTGCTTGATTATTTTGGCATCACAAAACCAGTTTCTGTTGATAAATAATAAGGCTCTTGCACTGCAGATATTTGTCAGCGCTGATTTCACAATCCTTCCTGGATATTGGATCAGTCTCAAGGATACTAGACAGCATAATGAAGCTTTGCTTGCAGTTCTGCTGGAGCATTGAGCAATATGAAACTCGCCCAAATATTCCTGAGATCGACCACATAACTGAGGTATTTATGTTCCCTTTTACTCAAAAGCTTAGCATAGCATTTAGCATGCTCAAAAGTCTCGAGTCCTAGTAAACCATACTTCATTCTTGCCATGGTTCGATGGTAACCAGGAGTTCAACAAGAAGTCAAATTCTCTGTACACTATCTTGAGGAGTAGCGCCTCGCGGGTAGTCAAAGAGCACCTTTCCTGAGGCAATTTCTGATGAGGCTAAACTTCAACTCTTTCTTTGAGGTAACCTCCACTCCACCAACTAGCACACTTTTTACTTTATACCAGTAGACATGTTTCTTTGTCCTTAATTTGTTGGATTTTGTTTTCGGTAACAGACCACCGCAAGGGGAGTGATGAATGGAAGAATGCGCCCAAGCACTGCAGGTGCTCAGCTATAACAGGGACTGTTGATGTGCGACTTCACCTCTCAGAGTTTTACACGGGAATGGTGGTAGTGACTGCAAGAGACAAGGGAGGAGTTTTCGTAGTTTATGTAAATTAATTATGATCCGGTGCTGGTTGTCTGTCATGGAAAATTGATTGCAGTTGCAGATGATTCATGCTTGTGCCATTGGTATTGTGTTTTTCTGCTGTGCTTGCGTTTGTTAATGCTAACCTAGTCCGTATGGCCTCAATTGTACGCCCGCAAACTGTACACTCATTCACCGTGGGAATCTGGTTGATAGCACAGTGAAATGTAGCTACATGTTCTATCGAGTGGGCTGCTGCCGCTCCTGTGCTGTCGTGTGCTAGAATTTGATACCTCTAGTAACATAGGTTATGATTAGAGTCCTGTTCGACTAGACTACCTCCTTGGTATCTGTAATCCCTGATGGTTATACTAACCTGAGGGGTTAAGGCCTTCTAGATTAATCTTCTAGAAGATTTTGATCCTTGCTGAGGTAGTGGCCAGCGAGTGGAGGTGCTGTGTTAGCATCGAGCACAAGGGTTGGTAGAAAGAAAAGAGGGATCGGATGTAGTAGAACAGCAAGCGAGGCTGATCTAGGAATAGATACACGACGGACTGACTGATGAATCTCCAACACTCCAAGGTGCAAAAACGTCGACTCTTTCCATGTATATTTGGATAAATTTTGAGAAATTTATTTTTATGTGTTTTGGATGTTTTTGAAAATACTTTTAATTCGATTTACCACTTTCAACTTTCAGCTTAGTTCGATTTGATGTAAAAACACTAATACGTGTACTGGACTGTTCATGCCTGGTGTACTGGACTGTTTATGCCTGGACCTGGTCCGTCAGTTCGTGTCAGCGGCTCCATCTACCATCTTATTAGTACTAACAAACTCCCTAGTTGTCTAGGTGTCAAAGCTTCCCATCATCGCGGGCGAGTCTAGAAACGGCTTCACACGGTGTGGCGATGGACAACACAACCCTCTAGTTGTCTAGGCGTCAAAGCTTCCCACCATCGCGGGTGAGTCTAGGAATGGCTTCACATAGTGTGGGGGTGACCGACACCAACGCTTGTTGTTGTGCACCCCTACCACCGCGGGCGTGTCTGGAAATGGCTCCACGGGTTGTGGCTGTAGAAGGCCCCTTTATCTAGGCAGGGGCGATAGTCGGTGTTTGCGACTTCGCGTCCCCACCATTGTGGGTGTGTCCATGAGTGGCTTTGCGTAGTGTGGCAGCAGCTGACACCCCCGCCATCAAGGTGTGGAAACTTGTTGGTGCGCATCTCCCTGGGCGAGTCTCGGAACCAACTATGCATGGTGTGGAAGAGACCAGCGATCCCACCTCCGTCGAGTCGTGGATGCTTATCGAAACGAGAGCACCGGCAAAGGTTCTAGGTGAAATCTTAGCTCGGACCATTCTAGTCCAAAGGACAAGTTCTCTCTTTTCCTAGAGGCATCACTGAAGAACCTCTTTTACGCTTCTTCTATCGGGTCAACCCGTTCAACCCCTTGCCATAAAGCTCGGGGCGAAAGCCTTGGCAAGGTGTTGCAGCTGACGATGATTTCGTTGTGGCATCATTCACCGCCATAGAGTGTTCCTTGGTGTTGTAGTTCCTTTAACCATTGTGTTGGGCTCTGTTGTTGTCTCTTATTAGTTGGATAGTCGTAATCTAGCACAAGTGCTAGGTGTTGTACTAATTTAATTTAGTCTGGTTTCTAAAATTAATCGGAAGACATGGTTCTGCCTTATTTTTTTACTCTCTCCGTCTCAAAAAGAATGTAAATCTCATTTTTCGAGAAGTCAAATGATTTTAATTTTAATCAAATTTATAAAAAAATTTACTAACATTTATATCTCCGAGTAGATGAAGTATAAAAATATATTACATGATTAATCTAAAGATACTTATATTATGATACAAATATTACTACTATTTCGTATAAATTTGATCAAATTTGAAATTGTTTGACTTCTCGGGAAACGAGATTTATATTTTTTTTTGAGACGGAGGGAGTAAAAAAGAGTCTGTTGAGGATAAATGATACTATTTAGGTGGGGATGCTCGAATCGACGTGGCTGCGTGCTACTCTAGTCAACCCATACCACTCATACCACTCGCCCTTGTTACCCACCTATCATCTCCAACGCTCACTCAATGAAAGCGTACATGGGCTCAACCCGACTAACTGTGTGCAAGCACATTTAGGCCAACTCATCTCGGGCCACGAACCCTGGAGCCCCAATGTGACCCAAGAACTTCCGTAGATGGGCCGGTAGGGACAGCACGTACCAGCAACATGGCCCCGGTTACACTGCTGTTGTGCTCTAGAATGGACTCTAGAATCAGGTACATGCTTGGGCCTGGTTTGTCTCTAGCTGCTCCATCTTATTTGCTGATGCCTCAAATGCCCAGATACTCTTTTTTCAAGTATGAGTATTGTTGACGCCGAACAGGATCCGGATCACATAGTAGCAGGGCCTTGGACGCAAGGGCTGCCATGGACCAAAAGAATACAGTGAAGATGTCACTCTTTCGCTGCGAAGAATGGAGAGGTTTACAAGCAAACTACTAAATAATAACCAACGTGCTTACGTGACGAAAAACTAGCTAGTTTTCACGCAAACAAGCAAAGAAATCGTCGAAGCTCGCTCTCGCCTGGGAGGGCTCTGTAAGGGCAATGCCGTCATTCAGTTGCTCTAGGTCGGCATGCCTAGGATGTATGCTTGGTCGCCGGATCAACGGACAAACACCATTATTATGAGAAGTAATGATTATGCCAACACCTTGGCCTTATTTGCAAGTTGATTAATCATATTGTCACATTCATGAAGTAAAACAAAATGCATATATCATGCCCTTGGGCCCGAAAGCCATCAAAATGAGTTCCATGGGGGTAACGTCTGATATAGTTAAAATATTTTAAACATACACTTGCAACATATGTTTACACCCATTGCAATATATGCAACATCCACATAAAACACATGCAACACTCACTGGAAACACATGAAACTAATGGAGCTCAAGACTGGCACAGAGGTAGGGCTCATGCACACACAAAAATCAGTTTTCATTTTAATATATAACCACAAAATTCATTTCCATGGCGTTTGATTTTGGTTTTCCATGGCGGGCATTGGAGTCCATCGGTGGTGATAAGGTCACGGTTAACCGTGGCCTAACAGCGGAGGGCTTTGATGCTTGCCGCAGTTAATTGATTTATCACGGCGGGCATCTTAGATGTGCACGTTACGGTTAATGATTTAAGAAAACAAAAAAAAAGAAAAAAACCAGACAGGCCCGCTGGGTCCATCCATGGGCCCGTCGATCCCATCTAGGGCTGTAGCACTGCCACCGATGGATCTAGTCACCAATGGATCTAGTCGATCCATCGCCAGATCCGCGACTAGGAGGAGCGCCGTCACTGGATCGGGCCGCTGCGCCACCAGATTGGGTCGCTGCACTACGAGGAGCGGGAGCACGAGGTGCTGCGGGGTCGAAAGTGCGCCGTGCTCACTAGTAACGAAATGATTTTGCGAGCACTTGCAAAATCTTTTTAAATGGCGGCACCTTTTTGCCGATCACGGAAAATACCCCGCCACGTCCAGCTTTTTTACGTGGCGGGCGTGATTTTGCCCGCCACGGGAAAGATTTTCCGTGGCGGTCGTCTTTAAAGGCCCGCCACGCCAAATAAAAAGCCCGCTTGTGCCGGGCGAAAGCCCATTATCACATACGTTATCGGTCCATATATAAATGAAGCCTCCCCAATCCTACCAAACCCCTAACTCCTCTCCCGCACGGTCGAGCCGGCCTCCACTCTCTTCTCTCCCTCCCGTGACAACCACTCCTCTCTTCTCTCCCTCCCGTGAACTTGCGACGGCACCCGGCCTCCCGTGGCGGGCGGCTCCTCCTCCCCCGTGGCGGGCTGCTCCTCTCCCCGGCAAGATGGCTCCTCTCTCCCCGTGGCCCGGCGGCGGCGGATCCACCCAAACCTCCGGCGGCGCCTCCTCTCCCGGGCGGGCGGCGATCCACATCTCCGGGGGCGGCGCGGCGGGCATGTACCAGCGCGACGACGGGCGGATCCGGGCGGGGACGACGGGCCGGGCGGATCCGGGCGGGGACGACGACGGCGCCGGGCGATCCGGGCGGGGACGACGACGGGCGCGGCGGATCCGGGATGGATGCCGCGCGGGCGGTGTTCGCAATTGTTGCAGAAGCCGGGTTTCGGTGTCGGGCCCGTATGGGCCGCACCGGGCTCGGGCTTTTTAATTTTTTTATTAACCGGGCGGGCACTCGTGCCCGCCATGGATATTGGCACATTTTCCGTGACCTTTGCTTAGTGACGGGCACCCTTGCCCGCCACGCAAAATCTCAAACCCCGCCACGCATAAGTATTTCGGTAGTAGTGGCTCTCCACGCCACCAACCATAATGCATATCGAGAGGCGCATGACCACCCTCGCCCCGACCCGCCATGAGCCCCACCGCGGGATCGAATCCATGGCCGGAGAAGGAACTAGGTCACCGCCGCTGATCCGCATGGCGCATGCAAGCTTGCGTGCGGCGTGCACGCCACGAAATCCATGCGTGCCGCCTCAGCCACGTGGAGCCTCCCCAATGGTGGTGCCTCATGCCTTGCCTCCCGGCCGTCAGAGGGGAGAGGGACGGACTGGGAGTGGAGAGGGATAAGGTGGGCTATAGAGTGGAGAGTGAGGGGAGTGGGCTTACGGTTTGATGGAGGTGGGGAGGGAGGCATCGCGGATCGGTGCGGTGGGAAGAGGAGGGGGGGTGGGGGGGTAGAGACAGAGAGAGGGAAATCGGTGTTGGGGTTGATTAGTCCGAGAATGAGTGAAACCCTAGGTCTAGACTATCGGCCCGGCATAGATCTGTTGGGCTTCTACATTTTTCATGACGGGCTTTTAAAGTGGTTACCTCGAAAATCTATTAAATGTGGTGGCCACGTTAGGATGCCCGCCGCGCGGTTAATAAATATTAATGGAGGCGGGCGTTTTTAAGGTGCCTGCCAAGGTTAATCGTTTTCCAAGGCTAGCAAAAGTTCTCGTTATGGTAAATAAAAACGTCCGCCACGGACTAATCGAGCCATTAACCGTGACAGACAAATGTTGCGCCGCCATTGTTAATTTTTGGGGGCGTCTTGCAAAATCATTTTTGCAGAGCCACATGCATCACTTTATTGAGTTACATGTGAATGGAAGGATTTTACGTGGGGCAAAGCCTACGTGTGTCTTTAAGCGGTGGCTGCATGAGGACCAGGAGAGAGAGGCAGGGACTATGGGTGGAACGCGATGCAGACTAGGTGCGGTACACAGTCGTGGATGGGATCCGTCCTGTAGGAAGCATTACAAAATGCAGGTTTTTTAATTGGTTTTGGGTACAAGCAAGCCCATAGAGCTGCCGTTACATTTGCTGGAGCCAACAGCATCTGTAATTGACTTACAACAGGGCATAATTCGAGTGAAGCTAAGTGATCACCAAATTGATCGAATTAAGAAGTTTCCTGATTTACTGCCCCAACAATCCCAACCAATTGCTTGAGCGCGAAATCATCTGAGAGGATGCCGTAGTGGGTGACATTGGGGAGAAAAACGAACTTGAAGTATCCCTGATCCGTGTCATTCTGAATCACCGTGCGCCATGCCGACACCACCTCCGAGTTGATGGCGCCGTCGCCGTCGTCGTTCGCTACCTGAGGCATCTTCCCAAAGCCACCGTCCCCGTAGGTGAGCTGCACAGGCGTGGGCAAACCGACGCCCACGACGCTCGTCGTCGGCACGAGCGGCGCCCCTTATACCCAGCGTCACCGGCAGCGCCCTACTCTGGTACCGCGGGGCCACGTCACCGGCAGAGAAGCCGACGTCGGTGAGGTACTCCGACATGTTAAAGGCGGAGTAGTTCTTGCCCTGCGTGACCACCAGCGGCGCGTGGCCGAACACCGTGGGCGACGGCAGCACCGCGAGTGGGGACGCGAAGCTCCGGCTTGTGTTGGCGTAAAACAGCACGTTGCTCGACGGGCCGGTGCGTCGGCGGCGGCGATTGTCCTCAGCACCGCCACGCCGCCGCCTACGCCGGTGGTGAGCATGAGGTAGTGCTTGACCAGACTCTGCCGCCACTGCGGCGAGCTCCGGTAGAGTAACTGGAGCGCAATGTGGCCGCCGAATGCGTGCGAGATGAGGATCACCGGCTTGTCCTCGTTCTTGCTGCTCGCGTGCTCCACCAGATCCCGGATGCGGGAGAGGTCGGAGTCGAAGACCTCGGATGGTTGGCCGGGCGGCGCCGCCGCGTACCGGAAGTCGTAGTTGGCACCGAACATGTTCTCGCCGTCTCTATACCCGAGTCCTTCCAGTGTCGTCACCAGTTTCTCCATGCAATTGTTCCTGCGAAAACTTGGTTAGTTTTCTCTACTAGCATTTAAAAATATGCTATATATAATCAACAGCTTTACATACTTCATAGCAGGATCATCGGAGCCGAAGCCGCGAGTGCTATCGAAGTCCACCACGCGGGTCTGAACGCCTGGCGCATTGCAGTAGTCGTCGGCGGCGCGGTCGTAGACGAGTCGCAGCTGGTCGGCGTAGCAGGGCATCAGCCTGGGATCCTGCAGCGCCGTCTGATTCTTCCACAGCCGGAACCACCCCTGGCCCTTCATCGCGCCGCACCAGGGCATCCCTGGCGGCGGCTGGTACTCATCCGTGAGCCGCGCGTCGAGATTGCTGCAGGTGTAGCCCGGCACCAGCACGACTGGGTGGAGGTCCGGCGAGGTCTCTCCATGCGCAGGCGAGCTGCGGCTGTCGAGGAAGTAGAGGCAAGTGAGCAGAGGGAAGACGAGCTGCGGCATCGTCATCGAGCACTGCAACTCGGAGATAGCTGATGTGCTTTTATATAACACAATAACAAAAAACCAAATGGGTTGGCAATCGTGGTGCAAATGATTTGTAATTGTATCTAGCATCCACACCGCCTAGGTTAAACACTTCAGTGTCAGAAGAGCTGACAATCGTGGTGCAAAAGGTTTGTATAAGACTCTAGCTAGCATACACACTGTCTAGTTAAAACATTTTAGTGTCAGAAGACCAAAAAAATTGGACATTTTCTGCAGTCCATGGCTCTAACTGAGCGTCCATTGCGCTGCCCACGTTCTTACCAGTACTTCCGACTCCTATTATAACATTTGTAATTCCCACTTGTCGGTTCTTCTGCCATTCAATTTTTTGATCCAGTTGACTTGAATGACACATCTAGATCTAGTAGTTGACCGAATCTACCTTAGTGTCCATGGCTAAGCAGTAATCATCAAAATCTTTTGACCTGAACTCACCAGCATTATCCATCTAAATGGACTGAATGCGGTTGTCTCGAAAATTTGCTTTTAGCATGATGATTTGGGCAATAAGCTAGCTTGGAAAAAGGTATGGTTCCTCATGGACAATTAATTGATCCATTGGCTCCATTTGTTAGAAGCATCAATCTATACCATGAAGTACCTGAATGGGTCCGACATAGGTTGAATAGGTCCACTAGTGTCACCCTTTGTATCCTTTGTAGGAATGAGGGTGATTGATTCCTAATATTTATGAGGGATGATTTTGTGATTAGTTCCCCCTTTGCACACCGTGGTGCAAATAAATTTTCAGGATTAGAGAAACTTTTGATACCGTGGTCATTAGAATTATTTGTGATTCTCCACATCATACTCAACCCAGGATGACCCAATTAGTCATGCCATATTCAATGAGTCTACGTTTTTAAATATGGTTTTCTTTGCAACATGTCCTGGAATGGGTTTTATGTATGCGTAGTACAAACCCGATGGAGATGAAGGAGACTTTTCCACCAAATGCTTTTGGTGCCCGTTGTTGACGGTAGTTAACGTTCATAAAAACCACCAACAATACTAGAGAAATGCATAGAAATGATCACAAACATAGAATTAGGGGTTTAAACTCATAATTTCCACAAGTTTTTAATGAATCTATTATTTTTTTTAGGGGATTAAACATGAAAAGAGACAAGGAGTTTCCAAAGCATGCACGTTCCCAAGACACAATTCAACCGTACCGGACTTTTATGAAAGAAGGATCTAGAAGACACCGAGAGGACTCCACACCAAATGAGAGAGGAGGTGACTACCGGGGGAACTCAGCCGAGTTTAACCCTAACCCGGGCGAGATCGGGGCCCACTTGTCAGCCACTAGCTTCAGAGAATGGTTCTCGGCCGGCTCCAAGATTGCATCTACACCGCTGATCAAGGTCGGTTTTATCGAGGGCTCGGTACATCCTAGGCCCTTATATAAACAAACGCCCTACCCCCTAGGCTCAAGGAATTCATAACTTCGGATCATGATTATTTATACGTAAGAGAAGACAAGGCAAAAGAAGAGAGATCGTCTCCACTAGAGATTAGTATAGCAACTTTATAGGTCTAGGTCTAAATTAGCTAGTTAGATTCAAGTAGAGTTGAGCGTTGCTAGCTCAATATTCTAGATGTTCAAGTCATCCGAGGCTAGTATTATCTTGTATCTACCTCTATATTCATGACTTTGCTATGTTTCAATACTATGTTTCTGTTTGCTATGTTGCTAGTTTACTCTAGTAGCATATTTGATAAGTCATAATTGATAATGAGTTTATGCATTCATTCGTAGAGTGCCTACCTCAATACTCGAAAGTGAGTTAGGTGGTAGATGTTATGTAAGCATGGTGTTTATATGCTATTTACCACCGAATGCATCTTACATTCTAGGTCATGTGTCGATCACGGATGTGATACTCCCATTGAGTCCTTTGTAGTCCACTCCCTATCTATAAGTTAAGTTGAACATGATTATGGGGATAGTCCTGTTGCATTCTTGATTTTCCTTATTAATCTTCATTATGCATAGATAAAGGATAGATATACATGATTCTCTGTGTGCTAGAGTGTATGAATTACATAGTGAAGTAGAATCTACATAAGAATTCAATCTCATAATTATCCATGTTTGTTTAACTAGTGAGTAGTTTATGCCTATCTATGTGTGTTACTTATGCCTAAGTTATCATTATTTAGAGTCAAATATAAATAACGATACCTAGAATTCTCCCAAAAAAATGCTAGTGGTATTTTATCTTTGCTCTTGAGGATAACCTTTGTTCATTATAATTATTCTTTAAGATTCAAGAGGCATAATCACGGATACCATAAACACATTTCTAGCATTGGTGTGGGGATGACAACCTATCACTATGGTAATGCAATGAAATGTCCATACCATGGTACTCCTAGTGACACTAGGTGAGATTAATGTTGGGAATATGCCCTAGAGATAATCATAGAGATGATTGTATCACCTTGTATCCATGATATATTATGTGTTCATGAATATCCATTAAAGACAACTTGTATCGATTGGCAATTATGTGAATTGTTTTGTGAGACTCTTTACTTGTATGGTTATTCTATAATTGTCCCTGGTCGGAGTTCATGTGAGGACACACATGAATATTAGATCAACACACATATTGGTTGATGACTATGTTTCACAAGTCATAGACATGGAGATGTCAAACTAATAGTGTAGGCACATGTATGACATGGGGCTGGATTGACCCGACATGAGATGTTACTATTATTGTCTCTTTACACATCATGTACGTTATGTCCTTAGACCTGAGATTGTCGTATGTACTCAAGATGTGAAACGACCTACTTAGAGACTATCAAACGTTACTCCGTAATTGGGTAGCTATAAAGGTGGTCTTCGGGTTTGTCGGGAAGCATCTTTGTGAGGCATAGTCAATTAAGATGGAATTGCCCCTCTCCATGAGAGAGAGATATCACTGGACCACTCGATTGATTGGATCAAGAAATGCATGGCCGTGCTTGGGTTAAGTGTTAACCCACGTGGTGGACCAAATATCGTGTGGCAAGGGAATAACATGTATGTGAATTTGTGGTGGTTCGTCTGATATATGATCATTGCGTACACATGGGAGTTGACACGTCTTGCTAGAGGCCGCTATCGGCTATTGGTCGAGTAGGAGTACTCGGGCCATGTCTATGTGTGCGTGAGCCCATAGGGTCGCACGCTTAGGGGGAAGGAGGCCTAATTCGGATATGATCCAATTAGACGAGACTTAGGGTTACTAATGGGCCTCCTCGGGAGCCCTGTTAGGGACGCCTATATATATGAGGTGGGCGCGGGGCTAGGTTAAGCCAAGTCACGCCACTTTGGCGGCCGCCACCGCCCACGCCCTCGCCTCTTGCTCCTCGCGGACCTAGCAGTCCGGAGGCGCATCGCTTCCTCCCCCGTATGTGGGATACCTCGGAGGTGCTGCATGCGGAGCACAAGGACGAACCGCACTTGGAGGACGGGACGTAAGCAACTGGCTTGCACTACGCTATGCGCATTATCTTCGCCGAGGGTCAACACTTCCGCCGCACTGCGGCGTCTAGTGGTAATCCCGTGATCTATAACTAGCGGTAGATCCTTGGTTTATGGGTAGAAAAATTTTTTGTTTTCTGCTGGCGTAGCGATCCCATATTCCTTCAATTAACTCCGCCCTTTGGTAGTGACATTAAGGACTACCAACAAGCATTTCTCGTGTCATTGCCGGGCGTAATAAATGGCTACCAAGAGAAAAGTTGATAAATAGATACTTATTGATGCAATCATAACCGTGCATCACTTCTTTAGCATGCTTATCCTTGTTTTTATTTTTTTTCATTTTATATAGGGTATTATAAGATTGATTATGATTCCCCACACTTCATCCATAAGAATAAAATGAGTCAAGAGGAAGCCCCACACAAATTTCTAAAGCTATGGCCGAGAAGACACACTGCATGAGTTATCTACTCCAAAGCACTTTGACCAACACTTCAAACCAATGATCTTGAGTTCGAGTGCAGGCCAAGCCTCATCAACATGGTGTAATCAACCTCATTCAGTTGAAAGTCACATGAAGAGCTAGTGCTCATCTTCAATGTTTTTTAGAGATTGGCACCACTTTCACCATCAAGGACGTCTCTCGGGACATCATACTACACCGCTTATTCCCATTCTCACTAACAGGAAGAACGAAGTAATGGTTCTACTCAACAAAGAAGAAACCAACACATGGGAAATGTTCAAAGGTCTTTCTAGCAAGATTCTTCTTTGTAGGCAAAACCAATTTCTTATGAGAAAATATTAACAATTTCCAATAGCGGAAAGGAGAATCAATTCTAGAACCATGAGAATGTTTATAAGAATACATATCAAATTGTCCTCATTCTTGTTATGGAAGACTGGTTGCTCATGCAAGGATTTTATCATGGATTAACATAGAAAGCTAAAGAACAACTAGATGCAACTACTAGAGGATTTATTTTGTCACTCACTCTTAGGAAAGCTGAGATACTCATGGACAAGATACTAGAGAATTAAAGCTGATCCCAAGGCAACATTCAACTCAGCTATCAGAGTGAAGAAACACCAAAATACGTACATGCAATATCAACCAAGATGAGTGTGCTGTTGAATTGGCTCGAAATACGAGCTAACTTCAAGAAGGATCAACAGACCATTCAAGATACTATGAACTCTTTACCAAATACAAGCCTGGTCGTTAGCAATTCACCCCAACATGATCAAGACAAAGATGGAATTCGCAACAACGATCGAACTACCAAGGTAAGTACTCAAGTAATTATACTAAACAACCTTCTTTAAGAGAATTAATTGAAGAACAAGATAGAATCAATCATAATATTTCCAAGAAGCTTACTACAAATGATAAAGTGATACGAGGATATAAATACTAAAATGGATAACTTTTATTACGTAAGATGAACATAGTTACAACCAAAAAAGATAGAATCACAAATAGCAAAATTGTCTGCTACATTGCCTGTTGTCATTAACCCTGAGCAGGTTTTCAATATAACAAGAAGAGGTGGGAAGTCTACACGTGACCCCCCCAATTTCCAAAAAAACAACAACAAGAGTACCAGTAGCACCAACGGTGACAGAAGAAAAAAACAAGGATGATGACATAGAAGAAACTATGCCACAAGAGCAACAAATGAGATAAGGTTTCCATGACACAAACTTCTTACCATTTTGATGAAGAAATCAAAGAGCCCAAGTGGATGAGTAGTTTGAAAAGTTTGCGGTGGTAATTCAGAAGCTATACATCAACATACCCGTTGGTATTTCTTAGCATAAAGCGAGATAAGTCCGCAAGTGCAATGAGATTACCGTTGTAACCTTAACCTAGAAGTATTCGAGGGTATCGTATCTCCACATGGAACAAAATATTCTCTTCTAGCTAATTCGTCCAAGGACAACACAAGGATAGAGAAGGGAAGGTAGAGATGGATTCCTATAGCTCTTATGTCTTAGGGACAACAATTACCCAATGCCTTTGTTTGCCATCTTGCTCCTTAGCTATCCGGTGATCCAAATATCATGCCCTTTTGTCACAATATGCTTCTAGTCCCGACTCCACCTTTGTAACACCCGTGTTTTTGCATCATTATAAAATTCATTAAAAATTTGAACTTTTTCTAATTACAACTAAAACTTGATTTATTTTCCGCTAAACCGAAACCCTGTTTTCGAAAACCCTGCATTCAAACTCCCACCATCTAGAATATTAGGTTCCCTTTTGCTTGTTGTTTGTTGAGCTTTATGATGGCAAAGGATGCAAGGTAAGTCCTAGATTTTATTTATGGAAGTAAATGCATGAGAACCGAACTACGAAATTCTCTCGGGAATAAAATATCGAGACATGTGTGTACCAAATATATATATGAATATTTTTATGAGCACAACAAATAATTATTCTCGACAATAAGTCATGAGAATACGTGGGTGCTTGTATAAATATTTATAATATATATTACACATGAAATAACGAGCTCGGGGAAACGTGAGTGCATAAATATATATAAATATTTACGCAAGCACAATAGAATAGATATTTTCATGAATGAAAATCGTGAGAATATATATATGTGCTTGTATAAATATTTACAATATTCACACACACAAAAATAGTGGAGAAAGGGGATAAAGAAAGAAAAGGAAATTAGAAAATGGAAGAGAAAATCGAAGTGAACTCTCGCTCACTCCTCTCTTTCCCTTCTTCCTTCCGGCCCAACCCAACCTGCCCTTCCCTTCCCTCCTTCCCATTTCCCGAAAGCAGGCCGGCCCATCCCTCAACGGCCCGAGCCCAAGACGAAGGCCAGCCCACCACCAGAGCCCGAAGATACCAACCGGCCTCACTCTTTCTTCTCACTGCCCACACGGGACCCACCTCCACCTCCCTCATCTTCTACCTCCCGACGCCTTGCGCGCGACAGCCCGGCCCCGCTACGAGGGACAAGTTGACCGGAGCATAGCACCACACCAGCCCGCCTCCCTGAGCTAAACAGCAGCGTGGACGCGGGAATAGTGGGGACAGAGACCTCCCCATCGAGCCGACACGTCAAAACCGGGCCAGGCTCACCGCCCCATCGTGTGCCGAGCCGGTCGTGCCCGCCGGATGACAGCCATGCCGGAGTAGAAGACGACGACGAGGCCACAGCGATTTCGCTGGTCTCCTCGATGCACTACCCCAGGCACCCACACGCGGACAGAGAGCCAGACGACAGGAACAGCGACGCCGCAAACCGGAAACCCGAGCATGCCAGGCGGCACCCGCCGGATTGGGTGACATGACTCGACGGACAGACGGCCTCACCGATGATAGGACCGGACACGCATGGAAGCGGACGTCGTCGAGCAACAGCTGGAGGTTGTCGCGCACAGGGAGCGTTGCCGGAAAAGATCACGGCGGGGAGAAAATATCAGGGGGCCGAGCTTCGCCATGGCCGGCCTATAAATACCTCTTCCCCGGTCGCCAATCGACCTCGCTCCTACCCTCCGAGAGCTCCGCAAGCACCTGGAACACACCATCTCCCCCACCAATCCATCCCTCCCTCCTCCTTGCTCGCGAGGTTCCGATTTGCCCCAAATCGGAGATTATCGCCGCCCGACGAAGTCGTCCCGCGTTCTCTCTTCTCCGCTGCGTATAGGGACGAGAATAGGGTGCTTGGTGAGTCTCCCCACTCTTCCCTCTCTCGTTCCCCTACTTTTCATGCCCGCTATCGCCAGAACCCCCAGCTACCGGAGCCGCCGCCGAGGGGTTCCGCCGGGTACGCCGCCATGGTGGAAGACGAACCACCACGCCGCCGACCACCCGCGCCGAACCCGGGCGGCGAGAGGAGCCGAACGTGCCCCTGGCGACGAGCAATGGGCGGAGGCAGCCTCCTCCGACGGGACTCGGCGGAGCGCCGTGGGGAGATAGCGGACGGGAAACGTCCGACATCGCCGTCCACAGCGAACGGCGTTACGCGAGAGCCAATGTGGGGACGGCGTGTGGCACTCCCAACGGCCACCGTTTCCCTGCCGTCGCGTGCCACCTCACCCGGTCCCACGACCCACGTGGGCGCCCACGTGGCAGCCACGGTGGCGTCGGCTGGACCCACGTGTCATCCACATGCGGCGACGGCGTTTACGTACGCGATGTAAACCGCTATGTACCCCAGATAAGTGTACACATGATGTTATAAGTAGCATTTCCGTGTTAGAAAAATTCCCGAAAAAATTTGTAAATTCATTATTTGATTTATAGAATTTTATCATGTAATTAGTTCCAATATTATTACATGATAAAATTATATTATAATATTACCCTAATGATTTAATTAGGGATTAATATTATAAAATCCATATCTCATGCAAATTAACTTCGTTTTCGCGTGAAACGACTTCCATAATTCATCTAAAATCTAGCTCTATGCATCTAACCCATTGCCACCATAATGTTCTATGCTTGTTTTGGTTGCTCTAGTCCAAGCTAGGTTCATCAAAGTACCCGAGGTAGTTTCCCGACGATCCGATTAGGAGTTTCCGTCCGAAGTAAAGCTAGAGACGCTCGACGCCGTGCGATTCATAAGAACCTCCTGGCAAGTCCTTACCCGCCCCTAATCATGACCTTAATAATGTGATGATGATGATGATGATGATAATTGGACTAGTAAATAGTGGTATAAGCCCGATAACGTAGCTATGGAGCTAAGCCGGGATGACGTAATCATCCACGTTATCTACGCTCATACGTTGTAATCAAGAGAAACATGAGAATGCCTAATGAACCCTAACCAACAAAAGAGGTGAGTAGTGGTAGTCTGGTAGAGCCTAAATACCACGTCGGGAATCGCCGCGAGGGGTTCCTGCGGAGAGATACTCACCTCCCCTAAGGACCGGTTCATAGACCTTCTACCTAGTGTAATATTACGCATGCCACCACACGCCGAGATGGGGCGGCTTGATTCCACCCCCGTTGGGTTGAGGTATAATTGGAGCCAAGGTGGCCGGCGTAGGCGAACGATCTATCGGGAGCTGACTCGGATGCTATGTGATCTTCCGAGGTCGGGTTGGCGTGGTTGCTATGTGATCCTCCACGTAAAACAATTGGCGCTTTGATATTGTATACAAACTTATGAGTTGGCGGATGCTAAGTGATCTTCCGCGATGCTATGTGCTAATGGGATGCTAAGTGATCTTCCCATTTCCAACCCCCGAGAAGTCATGGTGAGGATTATACCAAGATACCTAGGAGGCATCCAAGCGGGTACGGAATCTCGTTGGGCCTGTTTGAGCCAAGTCGAGGTGGTAAGAGCAGTGCCTATCGTGTGGGGAAAATTGTACACCTCTGCAGAGTTACTTAAATCTATTCGAATAGCCACGTCCTTGGAATGGGCAAGTGCTAGGCGTGAACATCTATGATTAGATGCACTTTAATGATGACTAACCTGTGGTGTCATGACAGCAGTGATGACATGAGATAACCCGGGAACTAGCGAGAGCAGTTTTAGAGACTCTGCTAGGGCCCAAACCCTTAATAATTACAACCCCTGGTTGGGACTTGCCGAAATACGTTTGTACTCACCCCTCTATTTTACGGATATCGGCACATGTGAAGGTAAGATCGACGACAAGGTAGAGAATAGCATATCGTAGGAGTTCGCGAAGTGCTCGCTTAGGAGAAGGACGTTGAAGCCCAGATTTCATCCATGCACAAGTTTGCCTGTGGAGTACGGGGCAGTGTCATAGTTAATCCACTGCTTCTCGGTTGGCCAACTCTGATATTGTAACCCGGCCGGGTGGCCCTTCATCGCCACTGTAAGCCCCTTTCTATCCTATATTTATTAAGCTCGGATTACTATTATTTCTGTTTACCATTATCCGTTACTAATAGATGTGTTTGTGGCATGATCCTGGCGCAAACACGTGTGATTAACGACCCATTAAAAAGTGGGGCGTGACTCCAATTGTTTCCATATATACCCATCAACTCTCACACCTTTTAATCGTGCCTCCCGCTTTTGGTTTGCTTATGCGCATACCGATCGTAGAACAAGTCGTGCGCTTTCAAACCTTTATAGATTATTTTTGTAATGATTGGTGTCTTGTTTCTAGGGTTGTGTTCAGGTGCTTGTGATGATTGTTATGATCGTTAGAAGAGGATATACAAGGATGATCCGGAAGGAAAGTGGACAAGTTTCAGCACTATTTGAGGCAAGTATAGTTTTGGGATATGTTAACTTTAAACCATGATCATATGACTTGATTAATGTTTATGCACCTTTGAACGTTAAAAGTGAATTGTTTAGCGACATGTGGAATTGTCTCAGTATTAGCGTCTTCGGGAAAAACAAGACAACCGTGAGGGCTAATGGGCTCGGTTTTTAGTTCATTATGAGGACCTTGTTTAACTTGTTAGTGGTTACCGAAAGGCGTTAGGGTAAAATGCACCGTGGATCCCCGTGGAGGGTTGTATCACACGGACCGCCGCAGAGGCGTGGATCGGCCGCGGTGTGTCACAATGGTCGACGGAAGATACCTAGCGGCCCTAGCATGTTAGATGAACCTTTGAAAGACTTCATAGTGAACCCCGCAGACTTACCTCGGTAGTGGGTCTAGAGGTCGACGGGCCTCGGGCGTAGGGCAATTCACGGCTCACGCGTGAAAGTGTACACCTCTGCAGTAAAATCGGTATATCAAATTGCGTGCTCACGGTCATGAGCGGCCTTGGAACCTTTGCATTAAGATGATGACCTATGCTTGTTTAACATCTCTCACAATTTATCGTTTATGCTTTACATTATTATGTTATAATGATCATGGTATTTGGGTAAGATATTGCCTTGCTATATTTGCTTTGAGTTCGACATGGACTCACTCTTGCAATTCCCCACCTCGGTCTATTGGCAAGAGTCACATGGAGAATGGATAAAGATACTAGTTCTTGGCATACGGAGCCCCCAAATAACCGTCCCCCTCAAGAGAATGGAGCCCCGAGAAGTTTAGCGATCGTTCAGCGTTACTCGATAAAATGTGAGTGTTTGTTTAGTTATATTTACGCTTTAAAGCATTGTTTTCTGATATTTATCTGTTCTATGTTATATGCGTGGACTTCCTGGGCATACATATGGCGAGTCTGGTCTTACTTGGAAAACCAGGTGTGACAATAAGACACTCAAGTTGCCACCTACCACCGCTCATGGTGGCCACTCAATCCTACCACGCCTATAAAAACCGCTCCCCACCAAGAGCAATGGATGGAGCTGCAAGTATGGCCAACCGTGTGCTGACTGATCTCTTCTGTTATTTCCCCATTTTTCTATACACATATATATGGCCTCTATTTGAGAGAAAGCCCTCCACATACACATTGTATTATTGGTAGACAATGTATACAACAGTACTATGTTTCTCTACTTAATGAAACAACCTCCTAGTTCCTCCTAAGGTTGGTTCTAATTTTTTTTATATAATAGGTACTAGAAGGGTGTTTTTGAAGATGAAGCCACGGCATTTCTTACAGAAGCTGGGTGTGATGTTCATGCAACGCCATTGTTGCATTGACTTCGAGAAGACGGAAAGCGAGGGCCAACTATCATTCATTCTTGTGCTTCCTCACCGAGATGAGCCCCATCATTTGTAGCTAGGTCATCTCCTCGCCTAAGGCCTCTGCCAACACGGAGAGACATTGGTTCTTCACAGAGGTCTCCCATCCACCCTACTTCGAGAAAGCAACGGTTAGCACTGAAACCACCTCGGGCATGGGTGCTAGAAGGGTGTTTTTGAGGTGGTTATTTTGTAATGTGTTTGTACACTTTGATTATTGTAATGTTGAACTAGCATGTATAATCCCACAATGTCGAAATGGCTTGAAACCTTTTCTACAACCATATACACTCAAATGATGCCCCCACACAAGATCTTAGGTTTTTTCCTCGATCAATATTTTTATTATTATATTTGCCTAGGTGCTAAACGCCCTAAAAGAAGCTTAGTTACATCATGAAAACAAAATAATTTTGCACCAACCTACACAAAGATATGCCTTCTAGGGCACATGAGATCATGTGAAAATTTTTGGCACCATTCTCGCTCTATTCATGGGTAACCCTAGTTTAACCTATAATTTCTCGGTGGCGCCACGTAGAAATTCAAGTTAACTGAAAAATTACCAAACCTAATCCAAAAATCTCAAAGTTCGTGGTTCATTCACACATGGCATGCCTTGTTGAGGCATGTATAACCCCAAAATTGTAACATAATTCTTTTTGGGGACGTATGTCGTGGTGGAGTTCGTGGTCGTGGTAAGTACCGATCATTGTCGGGTTCCATGTTCCCCGACGGTGATATGAATGATCACCGGACAGCTTGGCACCGGCATTAACAAAGCACCGTGGGTCGTGATACGGAGAATGTGGCAGGTGTGCTCTTGTAATGGTGCAATGGTCGACCGTCATTGTGAAACCGTTTCACCCGTTGACAATCTAAAACACTGTCGGGTCTCAATTTTATCCCGACAGCTATATTCCATACCACTACCGCATAGTTACCACCGACAGTGATCTATCGGGTGTTAAAATTCACCCGACAATGTTATTCCTGGCATTGATATAACTCGCCGACGCCGTTGCGTGTGCACAGCCTTTTCTCATCGGAAGCAGAGACATTGTCGGTTTATTTAAGTGCAACCGGTAGTGAATACCGGAGCAACACGATTTTCATGAGTGCTGAAGTCGTGGCGTATCACGTGCCATGACATATCACTGAACAAACAGCAGTAGCTCGCGCCTATACCTTATTTGTATCCGTTTTGGGCGGTGCATTTTATATGCTAAAATAAAAATTGATATTGTATTGAAGTTCAAATTTATCAAAAAGTCTAAAAAGACATGGCGTATTTAACGGGGTTGGTTGAACTCTAATGCTTTAACGCTGAGATAAAATTAGTGATTTCAACAAATCAATTATTACGATATAACTATTTGTTTCAACGTATTGTTAATCACTATCGGTTCATGTGTGGGCTCGATAGTGATCAATGAAGGTGGAGACTGGTTGTCATCCGCTAGAAACGCAGCCTAGGAATTCGAAGCACAACCGTCATGGAAAATGTAGTGCCAGCAGAGTGATCATGTGAATTCCAACTAGCGATCATGTGAATTCCAAACGGTTGCGTTGACGACGCTGTTAGTGGGGGAAGTGAACAAACGACTAACTCAATATTTAAGCACGCACTCGATCATGGCGTTCATCCTTTCCAAGACTCTAATCTAGATAGAATCTCTTTGCAATTAACAACATTGTGGCTGCCTCAAGATCAGGATCCAGCAAGCGCACCAGCGAGGAGGTAGAGGCGGTGGAGGGCTCGGGAACAACAAAGCGCACAAGGGAGGAGGTGGAGGCACCGTCGACGGTCGACCCCGAGCTCGAGGCATCGTTGTGGATACAGGATCACCAAAGAACTCTACCGAAGTTAATGCGCAGGGTTCTATCCAAGCCTCGCGGCCACAAACAACTCCCGTAAGGCAATGGAAGCATAGCTACGGTGACTTCGTTGTAACTAGGATAGAACACTAGTAAGGTTACCTTGTAAAGGGTTTGGGTGTTCGGTTCCTCTACGGACAACCCTCTCTGTATCCGACTAGGAACGTAGCGAGTTCCTTGGCCCCTTGGACTATAAAAGGCGGTCAAGGAACACCTCGTAGAGGAGAGCGAGTACAGAGATACAGGATACAAGCTTGGCTACGACCAAGCACTGTAAGCTTCACGGCCGATTCTCGGCTAACCCCATCAATCAAAAACAGGCTCACGCCGACTGGACGTAAAGGTCTTTACTCGATCCTTGATCGAGGGCCCGAACCAAGATAAAAACCCCGCTCTCCATGTCACCGCGCAACAAACCGCCGGGCTCGTGGTTCGTCGAGGCCCGAACAAACCGCCCTGGTTCACCCCCCGTGGCGCGCTCTCGGTCGTAAAACATCGATACCGGCGCGCGGTAGGGGCTCTCGTCGAATTTCAGCACGAGTCCGCGGACCACGACATCATGAGTACATCGACGGGGAAGACGATCACCTTCGTTCATGGGCTTGCGAGATCGACGACGACGGCGAAACTCGAAGCCGCACCATCAGGGATTCCGAGACCGAAGAACCAGAACTCGTCGAGAAGCTCCAGCAACTGACGATTGCCGAAACCTAGTGTTTTCAGCACAAGGATAACTAACACACTACATATATATTAGCCTAAGTTTAGTTTCATTAAAACATAATATATAAAAAACTTACACACATATATATATTGATAAATAATAAAAATACCAAAAAACAAAGGGCCTACTCCGCCTCATCCTCTTCCTTGACAAAAAAAGGACCGGCTTAGTCCTTCTTCGCCTCCTCGCTGGTGCCCTTCCTGGCCGGTATCCCTTTACTGAGGATACCGACCAAATCTACCAGTTTGAATGCATAGTGATTGGCCTTCTCTTCCATTAGTGGAGACACCGGTAGAAGAGACACCGGTAGAAGAGATGGTCCTCCACCATCGCATTGAGCTTAGATAAGGTGTACTTGAGACACTCGTGGTGAAGTCGTTCTCAACCTTATTGAAGGGAAACGTGACACCTAAGAGGGGAGTGAATTAGATGACTTAAAATCTACTTCTAACTATGGCCTCTAACTTCACGTAGTTAAAACCTATTGCAAGAAGGTAATCTATCTATGTGTGCAACTATAATTCGCTAGGTGTGTTGCTATCTCTACAACACAAAAGTTTTGCTCCCTAGGTTCCAGTCCTATCAACTAGTCTATTGACTAAGCTAGGAATGTAAATCACACAACCAAGGTAATGCAAGTAATAATGCAGAAGGTAAAGTGAGATAGAGATGCAAACTCCCGTTGACAACTCTAGTATTTTTACCGAGGTATCGAGAAGCGCACAAGCTTCCCTCTAATCCTCGTTGGAGCCCCTCGCAATGGCCAAGCTCCCGGTTGGGTAACTCCGTGGATAGCCTCGGGCCTTCCCCACACGCAAGTGGGTCTCCAACATGCCCTTAGGCTTCCCCGCCGTCTCCCGGATGCTCCCCGCCGTCTTCACTATCAACCTTCAAGCAATTGCCGCATGCCTTGTTCTTTTGGTACACTGTGGTGGCCACACCACAAACGCGGTTGGTGTGGTCTCGCAAGACTTCGAGCCCCTCCGATGTACAACTCTTGGAGATTGAAAAATGTCACTAAACACTAAGCCTAAGCCTAGAGCAAGTGCATAAAGCGGTGGTCTAACTAACCTAAGCACTTCACAAAGCACCTATGTTAATCACCGAATATTTCTTAAGGCACGATGCACGTGGAGAGCTCTAAAATGTTGTCTCAACACCTTTGGAATGATCCTCAACTCTCACAACCCTCATTTGGCCAGTTGGGTGAAGTATATATAGGCCCAAATGAGAATATTGTCGTTGCCCCTCACTGGGCAAAGAAATGTGAGCGCCGGATGCGCAAGCCGTTCACCGTCGGACGCTGCACAGTGGCATCCGACGCTACTCCACGCGCCATGTGTCACTAGTCGTTTGAATTCGACCATTGCCGCCAAGACATCCCAAAGACACGCCGGACGCCGCACACGAGAGCGCCGACGCAGTCCAATAAGGGTTGCAATCGGAGCAACCGCCGGATGCACGACGCCGACCGCCGGATGCGCCAGTAGCCGCGTCCGACGCATGATTCATTTTCTTTCCCGCCCAAAGATGATCATCTGACGGTTCGACGCTTTGCATCGAGACACTCTTCAATTTGGTCACAAATGTCCGGCGCTTGTAACCGAGCTCGCTGATTTTCCTAATGCAGCACTCGCCGGACGTCTGTAGCCAGCCGCCCCGGGCGTTTCATCTTTCCGCGTCCGGCGTGTGTAAGACCACATTTTACAGCCCGTCGTTGATGAAAACTTCTCCGATTCTTCTTCCGGGCTTGGTCCTACCCTCATGCCTTGGACTATGATTAATCTTGAGGCCTTCTCTCTAGAAATTTGCGGCACCTTGGTCCAAGTCATGTTTTGCATCCTTTGATACTACAAAATAGACACTCGCAAAACTTGTTAGTCTCATTCGGTCATTCAAACACCAAAATCCATACTAAATGGGCCTAGGTCCATTTTCCTTACACTTATCTTGCATACGACGGTGAGGACAATCGGCCGCCATCCCCAGCCTGTCGGCCAAGACTGCCATGGGGTCCGCCCTGCCATCGTAGTCGTTGTCCTCGAAGGACGCCTCGACCTCGAGGTCGTCATCGATGTTGTCCTCCGCCCTCTAGACATCGGGTCGGCCACCTCGAACTCTGGCCTCGTGCACTTATTCACTCCTGAGCATGATGCATCCATGGTGTTGTTGATCGGTTTCGAGGGTGCCTGATGAATGGGATTGTAGTGGAAGTGATTAGAGTGCCATGATCAGAGGGCGTGCACGTATAAATTAAACAGTGAGTTAGCCACTGCAACATATATTGAGAGGCACTGCAACATATGCAATATATAGATAAAACATATGGAACAAACGTCTAAAATAACTGAAATAGTTGAAACATATGTTTGCAACTGCGACATTGAGATAAAACGCATGCAATATAGCTCTCAAATGGATGAAACATTTAAAACATATACTTGTACCATATGTTTATAGTCATTGCAATATATGCAACATCCAAATAAATCACATGCAACACTCACCTGAGACACATGAAGCATATGGAGCTCAATGCAACATGGAGGTCTAGGGTGCAAAGCTCATGCACACACAAAATTAGTTTTCATTTTAATATTCTTGCATGTGTACATACACACAATGACACAACTAGTGACATGCGTCATGAAGCACTTTAATAAGTTACATGTGAATGGAAGAATTTCACGTGGGGTAAAGCCTTCGTGTGTTTTCACACGACGCAGACCATGGGTGGAACGCGATGGAGACCGAGTGCGGCACGAAGCATGGGTGGGGTAGCTGCATGGGGTCAAGAAAAGAAGCGGGAATCACTGTCCGAACGCGATGTAGACTTAGGGCGCGACCAATGGTGGAGCAAGGAATTTAAAGTTGGGTATGCTAATTGCACAAAATTTCAAGGCAAATATGTCACATTAGGACACTCACAAAGCATACTCTATCATAGAGTCTAAGTCATCCTGGAAGTGGACTGGGCTATCCACAACATAAATCTATACTATAAAAGAGCGAAGGAATTAGGTGGCATCATGTCGCGATCTGAACCGTCGGATTAGACTGATCATCCCATCCAATGGTCCTCGATATGGACCGACCTTAGGCTACAGCGCGTGTTTCGCTCTCTTTTCGCGTTACGCTACTCGCATCCACGGATCGCGCCTCGAAACGCCGGAGTTCCCCGAAACGTCGCGGTGATGGTGACGCTGAGACTCGGCTTTGCGAAAACTGGGCAGTCCCTCCGCCGGCACAATTGCCATCGCGATAGTCGCCTCCCTCTCGCTCGATGACTAACGGGCGCGGTGACTGCCCTCCCCGGCGCGACGCGACTCGCTTGCAGCGGCGGCAAGAGGCTGCCTCCCACGCTCACGCTACCACGCCATCACGAGAACCGCCGTCGTCCGGAGGCCTCACAAAGTACACGCCGGCAACAACAGCGACCAGCGTGCCTCCGCAACACGCCTACGACAATTCCATCTGCAGCCGTCGCGCGAGACCGCGCGAACCAAATCCCCGCCGCCAGGAAAGATGCATCCCGACGAGCGGACACTTCCTCTCGCACGTCGCCACGACGGAAACCGCCGCGATGCGGCACACCCGCTTGTCCTCATCGCGATCCCTCGCCGCATGGGGCCAAACCCGACGGACGGGTGCGATACCGCGTTGCAGTTCCAGCGCGCGGCTACCGGCGCCACGCTGCCGATCATGGAGCAGTCGGGCCAGAGAACCAATCGGATAGCTCTCGAAGAGACGGACGAGAAGCGCTGCCGATCTTGGCGTGGTAACTGGCCGGCGAGCGGTTGGAACGCTCTCGAAGAGACGCAGGAAACAGAAGAACAGGATGAGGCTGGCGTACGATGCGACGACGAACGCAATGATCGAAGCACTAGATCCGTGGCCAGTGGCTCCGTGGAAACGCTAATCACATGCGTCGCGCTTTGGAAACAAGCACCGTACTGCACCCACATCTGCAGCAGGGATTTCGAAAGACTCCAGTGCATCCACATCAACGAGTTCCACATGATCCACATCTTCGCCGGCGCTACGAATATCAACAACGCTCCCATGCACATGGTCTTCGGATCGAAATAGCTACTTCGATCGGCTGCAGGTACATTAACACGTGTCGCTTGTGTCAGAGTTGTTTTCAAAATAGATTGCGTCCAATTTTTAGAGAATATTAGATTGCGTGCATGGATCATGATTACTTATTATTTATTTATTCAATCTTTAATTAGTGTATAGATTTGATGTATATATTCAATCTTAAAATTAGTTGTTTTGAATCTAGAATGCTAGATCGAAAGCTTACGGAGGGACTCACGTCTAGATTTTTTTTTTTTTTTTATTTCATATGGTATACAAATCTAATATTCAATTCTCATCTTATATAGATACAAAACTTGTGATGGACCGCCATTGATCTACACCTTATCAGGGATAAATCATGGACAAAGTAATTCACCGCTCCATGTGAGTAAAGCTTAAAATTTTACATTACTTATGAAGAAATTGAACATTATATTAGTATGTGATAGTAAAAGCACAATAGAAGTCGAAATTACTGCACATCATACGATCGTGCATAGAACAGAAATATTAGATAGAGATGGGTTGTTAGATGGGGTTACTATTGTAGTCACGGTCAATTTAGGTTAAGCACATTGAGATTTGCAAGCAGATTATACAGGTAAAAGATACTTACATAATGGTTACGAAATATCTTAGGATTTGTTTTTTAGGGATTTATTTAAGCAGCATACACTTTTTTTAACAATTGACAGCAGCGTATCTTTAGCAAGTTATAGGCATTCGATCTGTGTAAAATTGCTGATAAGAGGTTGCTGAATTTAGTGTTTCCATGTAATTGTAGTGCCATAATTAGAAGTAGGAATGGAAATTAGAATAATATCATTATGGAGAAAAACAGCATGGTATATAGCTTTAGAGGCACTGCAGTACAGAATAATCAGTGAAGAGCAAGGAAAAGTTATTTGAAGGTTTTTTTTTTAGTGTGAACTATTCATCAAAAAAAATATCTGAATGTTATTTAACGGTATCAGTAAACGTGCATCAGAGTGTGCAAAATTTGGTGTATTATTTTCTCTGATTTCAGCTATGTTTGCTAAGGAAAAAGAAAGCAGACATGTTGCTGTAGAGCACCCAATTAGCATTGTGTATCATCTATCTGAAACTCTGAAGCCTAAAAAGTCCAATGAACCTTGAACACTCTAAAGCTTAAAAGTCCAATGAACCTTGAACACTCCCTCTTTCCAGATTCAGCGAGTGACATGAATCAGGCAGCAGGAGAGGCACATTTGGCCAAAATCTTCGATGCACACCTTGCCATTATGGACTGTAGACATGGCCTTTGAAGATCGTCAGATCGATGCTATATACGAGGCAAGAAAATTGTACTTAATTGTCATGTGCACATGGTATGGAGAAACAGGAGAGAATTAATAAAAGAGGTAAAAGAGGAGGACACCTGTTCCCGAGAGATGAGGACGGAGACAGACCTGCACATGCGTGCAAGGGGCGTGGCCCGGGGTGGCCACGGGAGAGCTGCTACGCAAGGGAGACGGAGACGTCGTTGGCCCACCCGGCGCGCAAGTAGGCATAGATGGGCGGATCTGGATTGACGGTACTCCAAGGTGACCGCGCCCGCGGCAGCGACGTTACAAGAGCCTAGGGGCGAAGGGGTGTGAGGCGCGCCCCGCTGTACGGCGGCGCTGCGACGGTGCGGGCACGTCCGGCATGTGCGCAGCAACGCCGACCGACGCAGCGGCATTGTGGTGGAGCTGCGAGGCGGTGGGGCGGGAGGCTGAGGCGGGGCAGGCAGCGGCAGAGCGTAGCACCTCCGGGGGGTGGAGAGGGAGAAGTGGTTTGGCCGGTGTTGGGGATGTTGTTGCCGTCAATTTCCTTTTCCCCCACGACAGAAGGTAGGGGAAGAATGTAGAAAGGACGGTGAAGTGGCAGGTATCGGATGGTGGAGAACACTCATCCTGGGCGACGCCCGTCTGGGGCAACCAAACACGAGCTCCTGTACCACTCCATCGGGACGAGGTGAGCCTGACGGGTGGTTCGTCCGGGACAGCCTGGTTCGAGCAACCAATCACACCCGTAGAGATAGCTACTATTCCCAGAACAGTGTTTTGAGTCATGGGTCAAAGATTTCAGGTTCTTGGGTCGGAGATTTCAGGTTCTACGAAAACTATAGTTATAGATAAGAAGATATCAATTTGTATGTTTAGGTAATATCTAACCTCTATTTACGAAGACAATTATTTTAAACCCTATCCATGGAGCAAGAATACATGTTTCTGGAAGGTGAATAAGTTTGATACAACCTGTCTTAGTATTAGTTAATTTGTGGCCGCCTGTCAATAGTTATAAGCACGTGCGTGTCGCACGTGACGCATTGCTACTAGTGGATTTAACCCATCATGAATTGGAATGGATTGGTTCAACTCTGGATTAGACGTCCCAATTCCACAGTACCCAAACTTTTCGGATTGACTGGATCACACGACCCACATATCCAAAAATTAATTAGACATCCCCTCACCTTTCCTCCATGGCGGCGGCGTCTTCACCGCACTCCCGGCCGAGAGACCGCAGCGACGGGAATCAGGTGTGCCTCCGCTACTCTCCCACACGGCAAGAGACCGGGCGGCGACGGGAATCAGGTGCGCCCCACTCAAGTCTCCCATCTCCTCTTTCCAATCCCTTCCCCTTTCCCCTTTTCCTCGTCTCTTTTCTTGTTAGGGTTGGAATCAAATGGAGACGGTGACAAGTACTCCTGCTCCTGCTATCTTCAGAAGATAATCTTCTATCCAAGGTCAGGATCTGCAGTGCTATCTAGTCCAGGATCTACACATCTCAACAGGGACGCGTTCTTTTCTAGGTCCGGCTCCGTCGCTGTCACCTACGACGGTTATCAGGTTGAGCTCCATCTCGTGCTCTTCTAATCCTGCCTCCTGTTCAAACAGGACTTGTCCGTGAGCTTACAAATTAAATAGACTAGATATACGAGATGATGCATTTACCTGGCCTGCTGCTGCTGCTAGGTTTTGGTGTGCATCTTTCACTCTGAGTCCAGCAAAGCAACATCCGTATACTAAATAAAATACACCTGAAAAGCCAAAGATCAAGCATCCTAGTTGTGCAAACAGCAAAGGAAATGCCACGCTCAGCGCTACTAGTAGATTCCTGATTCGTCATGCATTTTTCCTTGATGAATTGGTGAAACTTATGTTATCCTCATGGTCAAATGTGACACACAAAAAAGCTTGTTTATAGTAGCCTTTTATAGATAATGAATATACCTGCATCACATTAACGATTTTTCATGCTTTCTGTTATCCCGAACCAGAGGTTTTTAATTCTAAGATTACCTTATAATATTTCTCATCTTTGTCACATTTTGGTTGTCAGTTTAATAATGCTTGTACCTTATTGCCTTATTCTTTACAGAGCGCTTGCAATGATGTCTCATAGTGAATCTGCTTTGCAAATTCATGGCGAAGGTGGTGATGAAGTCACACAGCTTTCTAGCCGTAGAGGAAGGAAAAGGTCTGCTGTCTGGAACCATTTTGAACAATTACCTCTTGAAGGGAAAGTAATGTGTATTCACTTCCAAGCAAGATTGTCGAAGAATCAAGGAACTGGTATATCTCATCTGAAGAGCCACATTCAGGTGAGCTGCAAAAACATCCCTTCAGATATTGATCGCAGTTCAATATTTCGAAGTAGCGCCTCCACTACAGATACAAGTAATTTCGTATTGCACCTAAAGATCACTAGAGATTTTATGACAAAGTTTTGGATCAGAGCAAATGTTGCTTTAAAAAAAGATAGATGACAAATTCTTTAAGAAAATAATGAAATCAGCTCACCCTAGCCTTGAAGTTCATGGCAGGAAGACACTTAAGAATGATTGCATGTTGGTATATGGTGAGGAAAAAAAGTAAATTTGTTAGTCGCCTTGCTTCTTTGGATTCTCGTATTAGTTTCACCACTGACATGTGGACATCAGTTCAGGAACATGGTTATATTTGCTTGACTGCTCATTACATAGATGCAGAATTTAAGCTTCATAGTCATCTCTTCAATTTTAAACAAGTTCCTCATCCACACACACACTAAAAATCATGGAATGTCTTTATGAGTGGGATCTATCACATGGAGCTTTTTCTTTTGTTGAGATGGCTTCAGAAAAACGACATTTGCATGTTTCAGTTTCTCTTAGTTTTTGATTTTGTTTTTGCAAACTGGTGAATTTGTGAGGGTATGAAAACTTGTGAAAGAATTGTAATTTAATTTGAAACAATTGTAATTTAATTTAATTTGCATATTTATGTGACCTGACAAACTGAATTTTTATTGTACCCATCTGAAACATATAGCTATCTGTGAGAATCTGTGATCTCGTTGGACAGCTGTTCTGTTGTGGGATGTGGGGTTCGCACTTGCCCCCTTGACCTTCGCAACCAAGAGTTGCGGGAGAGGGGGCGAGGGCTTACCATAGGAAGTGGAGGAATGAGAAAGTGGGGGGAAGAGTCCCCTGCCCCCTTAGCCTTAGGGTTATATTTATAGAGGGGTGGAGGGAGTATATTTTCCATCCGACCCTCCTAGCTTAGGAATTTACAAATGAACCCTCGCACTAGTTGAGTATTGGGCCTTTGTACAAGGTGGGGTGGCACGCTGGCACTGGCACCCCTACCCCCAACATGGGAGATAGTGGTGGGTCCCCCGTGGCCTTGCCTTGTTCATGCCAACATCGGGTAAAGTTAAATTTGCTCTTAGGAGCATATGCTCCCACTCTCTTGACCACACGATATGTATTGTGATCCGTGCTAGCACACTTCTCAATTGCTTTGAGAAGTGTGCTAGCACGGATCACAATGCGCATCGGGGGTCTCGAGCGTGGGAGCATATGCTCCTAAGAGAAAAAAAAAACCGCCTTCGCCAGCATCGGAACTAACTTTAACTAAATAGCTTTAACTAGCTGCTTTCTTCTCTGAACAAGCGCATGGAGGACTGCACTGGATTGGATTAGTTAGCTGCTGGATTGGATTGCATTGGTTGTTTAAAAATACTATTAGTTTGACTGGACATGTGCCTCCCAAGAAGTTGCACATCGTTTGGATAAGTTTATTTGGACGTGGATGTAAATCCAGTTCCAGGTTGAAGTCTAAGCTTATTACATTTGCGCATAGAGCTTCCGTTACATTTGCTGGCACTAACAGCATATGTAGTTGGCTTTGCAACAGAATGGATACAGGGTATAATTCGAGTGAAGCAAAGTGATCACTTAATGGATCAAATTAACAAGTGGCCTGATTTATCTCCGCAAGAATCTCAACCAACCGCTTGAGCGCGAAGTCATCCGAGAGGACGCCATCGTGGGTTACATTGGGGAGGAAAACGAATTTGAAGTATCCCTGATCCGCCCTTCGCAAATCACCTCGCGCCATGCCAACACCGCCTTCAAAGCGACATTGCCGCTGCCGCCGCCGCTCACCACCTGAGGCGTCTTCCCAAAGTCGCCCCCCCAGAAGGTGAGCTGCAACGGCGTGGCAAACCCACGCCCGCGGACGCGACGCCGCCGGCACGAAGCGGCGCTTTATTGCCAGCGCCACCGGCAGCGCCCTCCTCTGGTACCGCGGCGTCCAGATCGTAGAAGCCGACGCCGGGCGAGGAACTCCGTCATGTCAAAGGCGGAGTAGTTCTTGCTTCGCGCGATCGCCAGCGGCGCACGGCTGTATACCTTGGGCGACGGCAGCATCGCGGATTGGGGACGCCAAGCTCCGCTAGTGTTGGCGTAAAACAGCACGCGTTGGTCGACGGGCCGGGCGCCGGAGGCGGCGAAGATCTTCAACAGCACCACCTCGCCGCCCACGCCCCTGGAGAGCAAGAGGTTGTGCTTGATCATCCTCTGCCGCCACGGCAGCGGGCTCCGTAGAGGAACTCGGCGCTAAGTGGGCGCTGAAGGAGAACGAGACGAGGATCACCGGCTTGCCCCCGTTCTTCCTGCTAGCGTGCTTGACCAGACGCCTGAGGCGGGCGACGCCGGCGTCGAAGACCTTGGACGGCTGGCGGGCGGCGCCGCCACAGCATCGAAGTCGAAGGCGGCACCAAATAGGTTCTCGCCGTCCTTATACCCGACTCCTTCCAGTGTCTCCACCAGTTTCCACATGCAATTGCCCCTGATGAAAAATTGGTTACTTTCCTCTTGCTAAAAATTGGTTACTTTCCTCTTGCTAGTACTATCTAAAAATATATATGCTACAACAATCAACAGCTTTAGTTACTTTGTTGCGGGATCATCGACGAAGCGGGCGCTACCGAAGTCCACGACGCGGGTCTGAACGCCCGGCGCGTTGCGGTAGTCGTTGGCGGCGTGGTCGTAGACGAGCCGCAGCTGGTCAGCGTAGCAGGGCATCAGCTTGGGATCCTGCAGCGCCGTCTGATTCTTCCACAGCCGGAACCACCCATTGCCCTTCATCGCGCCACACCAGGGCATCCCTGGCGGTGGCTGGTACTCATCCGTGAGCTGCGCGTCGAGTTTGCTGCAGGTGTAGCTCGGTACCAGCACGACTGGGTGGAGGCCTGGCGAGGTTTCCCCATGCGCCGGCGAGCTGTGGCTGGCGAGGAAACAGATCAGGCAAGCGAGCAGAGGGAAAACGAGGCGCGGCATCGTCATCGGGCACTGCAACTGGGCGATAGCTGATGTGCTTCTATAGTTCTACTATATCCTGGGCATAATATATAGTTCCTGATGAAAATAATAAAAACCAAATGGGCTGTCAATCGTGGTGCAAATGATACGACTCTAGCATCCACACCGTTTAGTTAAAACACTAGTGTCAGAAGAAGGGTTGACAATAGTAGTCGGCAAACGGTTTTTATAGGACTCTAGAGCGCTCATATCCACATGCACCGTCTTTAGTCTCAGAAGAAGGGGTTGGCAATCGTGGTGCAAATGGTTTGTATAGGACTCTAGCATCCAAGATGTCTACTTAAAACACTTTAGTGTCAGAAGATCTAAAAATTGCACGTTGTCTGAAGTCAACTGCTCTAGCCGAGCGTCCGTTGCGCTGTCCATGTTGCTTCCTAGCTAGCTAGTACTTCCAACTCCTATGATAACATTGTAATTGCTCAATTGTCCGTTGTTTCTAGCGTTCTAATATTTTTTTCTTGATCCGGTTGACTTTGATGACACATGCAGTAGTTGACTGAATCCGGCCCTTGCGTCCCAACTTCCCCCACACGTTCCTGCGCCACTGCAGCAAAAACACTCTTTGCCGAGTGTTGGACTCTTTTGCCAAGTGTATTTTATCGTGCACTCGGCAAAGAACATCTTTAGCAAGTACCAAATAAAAACACACACGACAAAGAAGTACAATCGGTAAAGATGGCTTTGCCGAAAAAAAAAAAAAAAAAGCACTTGAAAAACACTCTTCGCCGAGTGTAAAAAAAAAGCACTCGGTAAAGACACTCTTTGCCGAGTGTAAAAAAAGCACTCGGTAAAGCAGTATTTCAAATAAGTTTTTGTGACCTTAAATAAATTTAAATAAAAAGTTATCAACTACAAAGTTTCATAACTTTTCGAGATCTACATTTTACATTTAGGAAGTTTATCCATCTGAGGTCATTTGAAAAATTTGAATTCCTTTAAATTTGAAAGTTGGAAGATTTAGACCTAGTTTTGCATAATAAGATGAATTCAAACCAAAAAAAATTTCTACTACAAAGGTTCATATCTTTTTGAGATTTACAAAGTTTATTTTGCTCATTTCTTCATTTGAAAAAACGTTAGTAATGTTGTTCACCAAACCTACATCTCTCATGTCCTCTTATATTTCTTGAAACTGTGTATATGTTTTGTACAAGGGTTGTTTACCATATATAAAATTACCTTAGGCATTATGTTGACTCCAAAGCCTGTATCACATATGGTATTTGTAAAGGTTAGCTGATTAATTGAAATCTTGATCTCTGGGTTACCTAGATCATCCATCTTTAGTATAAATGGTGAATTGTCAAGGTTGTCCTAGCCTGAGTAGACACATGCAGTAGTTGACCGACTTCGCCCTTGCGGCCCAACCTCCCCCACACGTTCCTCCACTGCTCCAAATCAGTACATCAACGCCGTAAAAATGAGCCGAAGAACCAAACCCGGCAAATGATGTGCACTACGGAAACTTAGCGGTTGCCGAGAGTACAACGCTTTACCGAGAGCCCGTAATCGGGCTCTCGACAAAGCGCCAGCTTCGCCGACGGGCAAGTGCTTGCCAAAAAAGGACCCTCGACAAAGGCACACCCTGGGTAAAGTGCATCTTGCCGAGAACCAGTCCCTCGGTGACAAAACAACCCTCGGTAGAGGGCAGCTAACCCGACGCCATCCATCTCGTTGCCTTTGCCGTTGTCATGCAGAGTATACCACCTTTGCCGAGCGGCCCACCCGCCGCAAATGACCAACCTCTTGTAGTGGTGGCATTCAAATCATTCCTAGGTCAAAACACCGGCAAAGATTTGAAGAGGGACTGCCGGTTCACTATCCAACAAGCAAAGACACCGTGATCGAACACCGCCAGTGCTTCTTCGACAGGCGGTATTTCTCATCCAAGCACCGCTGGTTCCTAAGTCAAACGACAACGTTGATATTAAGAACATTGTCGGGTTACATTTAGCCGAAAGTGTAGCGGTGACAACACCGCCGGTTTGTGGTTAACCCGACAAATAAGTATTTCTATTAACACCGCCGGTTTGTTAATACAATCGACAATGTTGTTGATGTCGGCGATGATTGTTTGAATTCAATCCGACAAAGGTTTGGTATAGTAATACTACTGGTTTGCCTGTCATTCACTGTCGGGCCTATGCCAAGCCGGATTTTTTTGGTTTAAAATATATTGAATTTTAATTTTTTTAGTGAAATTCTATTTTTTTTTAAAAGAACGTAGATGCATCAAACGTTAATATCAACAAAACATTACTGGGTTTAATGGTTACGTACAACAAACTCCACCTAATATTCTACGACACCAAGCCTACATCAACTTCCAAATAAGAAATATAATGACCATAGACATAAATAAAAGCATGACATCTTTGTAAGACCAAGCAACAATTCTCGTAATCTTCATATCTATAGCGGGTGGCTTCTCTTCAATCCCTAGGGCTGGCAGATGGCCATAGTTTGTACCATTGTAGCCACTTTATCTTCTTCGGTGTTGTATTTTTGTAACAATTACTAGGGTAGCCTTGGACTTGAGCATAGCAATCTTCCCAGGTTTGATAGATCTCCGGCACATGACCAACACGCTCTATGTACCACGCCATGGTTGCCTATACACGTAACCAAATTAGGATGATAATGCTATGTCATTGAGAATTGTTGTACAGTAAGCAAAGCTGAAGACTTATATTTAAATATCCAAACTAGATTTGGAACACCACAATCTCATGAATTTCAACATTTATCTCATTTCAATCACATTTCGGCACTAGTATATCCTCAATCATGTTGTAAATGACCATAATATTTTAAGCTAATTTGTTCACCATAGACCAAAAAACATTTGCACTTATCAACATGGGCATTTCAGCGAACACCTCAAGGGCAATGACTCATGCACTCACCATGCTTTTGTGCGGTCCGCGCCCTCCTATCTTGTCTTGGTAGTGCGAGATGCGAAAAGTTGACGAAGATAGACGGTGGCACGGCTAGGGCATTGCTCCATCAGATTCGAGGAGGATGAGGTCGTGGCAGGTACAACATCGGGCGTTGAAGAAGAGGATGGCGTGATGTTGCAGGCAGTGGTGCGGTGTGGAGGCTAGGACGGCGGCGAATTAGTTCTCACTCACATAGGCAAAAGCTCAAACACCTAAAGGGATAATTAGTTCTCACTGTGGAGGGGCGGAGGACGTGCCTCGAGCGGGCACTATATCTTTAGATGAGAGGACCCTCAGGCGCCTTTACGATCCGCCCGAGGGTGTCATCTCTCTCCTCGCACCAATGGCCAAACCAGCTAAGTCCGGAACCGGCCATGCCACCTCCCTCTTGGGGGAAGAGGGTCACCCGCGCCCAGCGTAGGGCGGACATGACCATTTGGGCCCAACACGCCTAGGTGGCACCCAACCACACTCCGTGTGATGAGAACGCGAGCCCCAAGGCACCGCGTGGGGGAGAATGCCAGCTACAGGGCTCTGCGTTCTAAGAACGCAGAGCTCAAACTTGGCATTGCCCCATCACAGAGTTGTGTAGGGCCAGACAACTCATCCTCCCTCGTCCTTTCTCCAGTTCTTTAGGAGCATTGAATGTGAGATACAATCCTTGCATGCGACTGCCCACTCTAGTCCTCTCCGCGGCGAATCCGGAAGGCTGGACCTTAGTCAGCGTACTTTGGTGTACTCGGCCATCCATTGGCCTCGCCGCCATAGCATCGACCACACCTAGAACAGGGCAAGGTACTGCCCCATGATAGGCCATGTGGAGGACGGTGATGGTGCCACGCATCCCAATTCTAGGAGAGAAAAGACCGGCGACCATTCTCCACGCTGCTTTCGAAGTACAAACGCCTATGCCGCCTAACCCACTAATCTAGGAGTGCAAGAATCTCCTAAAGGGCAAGAGAGGCACAGGACTCGACTGCACCAATCTTCATTGGCAAGAAGCCCCCAGTCAGTGATCGACTGGTAAGACGACGACCGTTCAACCTCAGGGCTGTCGGAGGCCGCGCGATCCTACGCGACCTTTTCTTCTTCTTCTTCTTCTATTTTTTGTTTTTCTCTTTCTCTGAGCCAATACCTGGCAGAATGCGTGTAAGCCGGTCCCTCCCTTCCTCTAGTTCTACTGAGAATTGAGTTAATCTCATTCCCAACAATAGTATTAGCAATGTTTATTGATATTGCTTACTGTCACTACCGAGGGTGGAGTTAATCTCACTCTTGATATGCACCAAGGTTCACCACACATTCAATAGCATCACCTTAAGACGTTGTCATCTCTAGCAGCAATGCTAGAAATTCTTGAGGATCAAGAGAGAGGAGGAGGACCATGGGTGGAACACGATGCAGACTAGGTGCGGCACGCAGCTTGGGTGGGGTGGCTTGGTGGGGACCCGGAAAGAGCCGGAAATCACATGCCAGATGTGATGGAGACTTGGGGCACCGCGCACAGCGCGGGTGGGATCCGTGCCTCTGGACATCCTGTGGGAAGCAATATAAAATGCATGCTTTTTTTATTGGTTTACGGTACAAGCAAGCTCATAGAGCTAATTGACTTACAACAGCACGGAATTGACGTACAACAGTATATGTATTTGTCTTACAACAGCATGGAATCGAGGTGATCAACTAATTCACTGAATTAAGAAGAGGGGCATAATTCGAGTGAAGCAAAGTGATCAACTAAATGTGATCGAATTAAAAAGTTGCCTTATTTACTGCCGCAAGAATCTTAACCAAGCGCTTGAGCGCGAAGTCATCTGAGAGGACGCCTTCGTGGGTGACATTGGGGAGGAAAACGAAATGCAGGCATTGACGAAGATAGACGATGGCACGGCTAGAGCGTTGCTTCGGCAGATTCGAGGAGGACAAGATCGTGGTAGGTATGGTGTCGGGTGTTGAAGAAGAGGATGGCGTGAGGCTGTGATCAGCAGTGCGGTGTGGAGGCGGTCCTCCATCGGTGTGGAGGAAGAACAAGCAAGCGAGGTGAGGCTAGGACGACGACTAATTATTTCTCATTCACATAGGCAAAAGCTCAAACACCTAAAGGGCTAATTAGTTCTCAACGTGGAGGGGTGGAGGACGTGCCTCGGGTGGGCACTATATCTATAGATGAGAGGACCCTCAGGCACCTTTACGATCCACCCGAGGGTGTCATCTCTCTCCTCACACCAATGCCAAACCAGCTAAGTCTGGAACCGGCCTTGCCACCTCTAGAGGGAAAACAGGGTCACCCGCACCCAGCATAGGGTGGACATGACCATTTAGGCCCCAGATGCCCATGTGGCGCCCAACCACACTCACGTGATTTGAGAACGCGAGCCCTGTGGCAATGGCGTGGGGGGAGAATGCCAGCTACAGGGCTCTTCGGTTCTTTCTCCAGCTACAGGGGAGAATGCCAGACAACTCGTCCTCCCTCGTCCTTTCCCCAGTTCTTCGGGAGCAAGGAATGGGAGATACAGTCCTTGCATGCGACTGCCCATTCCGGTCCTCTCCACGGCGAATGCAGAAGTCTGGACCTTAGTCCGAAACACACCTAGAACAGGGTAAGGTACAACAACAATCGTACTCCACAGCGCCTGCTCCGTCCTCCCCTTGACTTCAGCCCCACGACAGGCCATGTGGAGGACAGTGACGGTGCCACCCATCCCCCCTTGACTTCAGCCCCACGACAGGCCATGTGGAGGACAGTCACGGTGCCGCCCATCCCAATTCTAGGACAGAAAAGACCGACGACCATGCTCCACAGTGCTCGAAGTACAAACACCTGTGCTGCCTAACCCACTAATCTAGGAGGGCCGATGTGATGCAGACTTGGGGCGCCAAGCACAGCGGGGTGGGATCCGTGCCTCTAGTCCTCCAAAGCCGCACCGCACAGCCCCTTCCGATGGCGCAAGACGCCGCACTTATAGCACCTTGCTTACACTTTAGGCCCCGCCGCCGTGTAAAGGGTTAACCCGAAGGTGATATGGCTGGAAGGCAAAGGCTTATAAGTTGGCTCCACCCTTGCTTAACCAGCAAGGTGGTACTAAACATGTGCACTCTGCACTCATAGGCCCCTCACAAAATACATCCAAATTGGGCCAGGTGTTACAGAGCATTATAAAATGCATGTTTTTTTATTGGTTTACGGTACAAGCAAGCTCATAGAGCTAACTGACTTACAACAGCATGGATTTGACTTACAACAGTATA
>JADLZK010007647.1:600000-791061 GCA_015847255.1 Hyparrhenia diplandra | reverse complement strand
CTTTCCTTGTGAGTCATCCCTTGGAAGTGAAGGGGTAGGGGTATTTATAGCCCGGGGTGGAGTAAGGGTCCTCCGGCGCCATGTCATCGATCCGCGTGATCCCACCTCGTAGCCGCGGATAAACCGTAACGAATCAGCGTTTGGATGAAATAATCCACGTGGACAATGTGGTGGCGTGGGGGTTGTCGGTGGCCAAATGGGCCATGGTCGGCCCGACCATGGTCCATGACTTGTGGAGCCACCTGGTCTAAGGAATGTTGGCCCCAGCGGCCGGTTTATTGTCTTGAGGTCGAACTTACAGGCGACATGTATTTTGGCCACTATGATCCATATAAGCATCCTTGACGGACCAATCGGAGTGCCTTCTTTTTTGTTCCGCACGGATTAGTGACGTGGAAGGTCGCGTTGGAAGAGTTTGGGCCTAAGGTCTATGAATTGTTAAGTGATGCAGGTCCATTGGGCCTGGCCTTCTCCAACTCTTCTAGAAGGTGTCCCCACATGTCGGGATGTCTCGGGATGAAATGGTCATGCATCGGCCGATGTAGGTCTTGTGGCCAAATGACTTCAAATTTTGTGTGGAAGCATCCTAGAACATGGAGATCATGATGGTCATGTCAATTTGTCCCATTGGTCATACTTGGAGTGTCATTTGGATGATGACCAAATGTGTTATTTCGGCGATTTCCTCCGGTTTCACATCGCATACAAATAATACATCTACATGTGGAACTAAGGTTATTTGTACAAGAAATCATTATTTATATGTATGTTGGCTTCCAAAAGTACGTTGTTGGCGGTTTTGACTATGTAAAAACATGAGTTGTTTCTCACAGTCAACAGATCCCCCACACTTGCATCTTTGCTTGTCCTCAAGCAAAGGAAGGAGGTTAGTAAACATAGTCATAACACTTCTAAGATATTGAACTTTCATAAAAATTATTTCTGAACATTTCTTATGTGAGTGGGATATGTGGGCGTAGCTAGCATAATCCTTGAGGAATTGGGAAATAGAGCAGTTCAAAGCTAATCATCTTCTTATATTCACATCTTAGTATTGGAGTTTTTTAATATACATTGAAAAAATAGATCTTATAGATCACTTATACTCAATTAGGTACTCTCAAGTCACTCAATGGTGTATAGATCCTCACCAAGGAGCATAGCATAAAATGCCCTTTGTGTTTCATCCTTTTACTACAAGGTCTATGTGGAGCTAAGGTGGGATAAACATGTTTAACACTTTGCATTGCATATTTTGTCTGATCAAAACTGAGGATCCTAGGAGAACAACATCATGCTCTTAGATCAAGAATGTGCGTATGCGTGTGTGGATGATTTTTGTTTTGCTCGTTTTTCTATGATCTCTCCTTCTACTTTATTATATTTACGAGACATAGCTATCATAAATATATATACTTTTTTTTTTTGAAGAGGTGGGTTCTACTCACCCTCGGACTTGTGTCCATTATTTCCTCTCTTTAAATATTTTGCATAGCTCATGTCTCTTTTGATCATCTATTTATGTAAAGAGAGATCACATTTAAATCATAAAACAGCTTTAATGGGTGGGGCTTGGGAAAAAAGCATGTGAGTGCGTACTTACGGAGTGTAGAAGCAGCATATTGATATGGAGTGTATGTGATCTTGATCTTGGGAGCATGATATGATTCTCAACAAAGGGTCACTAGGTTTGCCACAACTCAATACAACTTCTTGAGTAGCTTAAATGAGCTGAATATGTAAGAGTAATGTATATGGCTTTGATAGGTATTTCATCATTGAGCATGTGATACTATAGTTTTTATGACATTTATTAAAACAAATCTCCAAAGAAGCACTTTAAATGAAGAGGATGATGCATAAGCTTGAACTATATCACAAAGTCCTAATACCTTAGTCAATGATATTTTTTCTAATAATATGTTCTTCCCACAAACATAAGTTTGCTCAAGAAATAAATCTTATGATAAGTTCTATCTTCAAAATGTCATGTAAATGTTACTTCGTTAAAAGTTTTATTTTTTGAGTGTTTCTTCTAGCTTTATTTTATTCATAACTTAGAAAAGTAACTAATTAAATACGAAATAAATATATAAAAACAGAGGGAGAAATATATCAAACCGGCGTGTGGATGTCTGGATCTTTGGCAGTGGGTCGAGGATCCAAGGTGGCATCGGTAGATGCCACTTTTTGGAGCTCTGGCAAATCGGCTGCCAGTGGTTTCTCCTCCTCTCATCACGATGGATCTATTTTCTCTTGATTTTTTCTTATTTTGAAAAGTTGTTGCATCGGCGATGTCACTTTTGTGACCGTTCAGGGCTGAAATTTTCTGGATGATCTTGGCGTGAGAAGGTGATCAGGCGTGAGCGGGTTAAAGTATTTAGATCCTTAACCCAGCGCGTCGGCGAGTGCTCCCCCCCCCACTTCCCGGCGCGATGACACATCAATGTCTGAGCGTCAAAGTGCGGTGTCTTGGTGGGAAAAAAACGGTGAGAACAAAAATTCTTCATTAATTCTTCTTTTCTTTAGGCACATTTACAAAAAAGGGAAAATTTAATCAAGCAAATAATGTGAGAAAGGAAACCTATCCTAGTGCTAACTTATTTGATTAGGGGAGATTTATGGAGAAGGTGGCTCTGTAATGCCTCATGTGACCGGCGTTAACAAGGCGGCTTAAGTTTCGCACACATGCCCAGGTCGCAAAGTGCGAAACTTATCCTCTAACTCCCAATGGCCCATATGAATCTCAACAACCTTCTCTTCTAATTTTCTATTCTTCTCCTAAGTGATGCCCGCGGCCTTTAGGAGGCGATCTACTTCTTCTTTACGATCTTCATCTTGAATTGCCTTTGGCGGACTTGTTGATAGATGGTGGGTCGGCTTGTCCGGCCGGACCGTCTTGTGAGCCAAGGAGGGTGCTGCATTTCGCTCCTCGGATGTGGCGGTGGGCACCACCTTCCCTAAGCCCACTCCTGCCACTACATGTAGATTTGTTGGAGTAGGCGGCGTGTAGGACAAGGAAGGCTTGGGATGCTTCACGGTGGGGTGTGCAGTCTGGAGAGGTTGATGCGGTACCGAGGTGCAAGTTGGCCCGTCGTTGGCCGTCTTGATCGTCGGACGTGGCTTGGACACACCCGGCGTGGTGGGAAAGATTCGGGGACACCTGGTGCGGCCGGGCGTCATGAAGTGCATCGGCCGACCAAAGGGTAAATCCACGAACACACATCTGCGGTTGTCGGTGAACACACAGAGTGGTGGCGCGACGGCGATCGGGCGCCTCAATGACCTCTCGCCCATCGGATCACTAGGACCGTCTTTGGGAGTGATCTCTCACTATGGTACTTTGGATAGGATCTACCAAGGGTAGGCAAAAGGGATTGTATCGGTTGGGGTGCCATTGGGATCTTTCCCTTATCGGTGTTCTTAGTTGGGGCCATGGATGGTTGAATGTGAATGCAGAGTCTTAAATGGCGGGAATGGAAGAAGGAAGTGTAGAGATCTGAGGGAGGAGGAAGGAGTTTAAATAGAAATGGGTTTAATCTCTCCTGGTTCAAATCCGAGGTGAGGCCGCTCCTCTAACCGAGATAGGATGAAAGTTAACGTTAAGTGATCGTTTTGAGGCAAATGCACCGCATCGGCCGATGCACTAATTTTAGAGCTAGGCCTTCCCCAGCGTTCTGGTTGCTTTAGAAGGTTTCTAAAGGATGTTCCACCTGTCCGTAGGCCCAAGGGCTTATGGTCAGCATCGGCCGTGCGGGCCCTAATAACAGTCGATCTGGATCTTTGGGGCATCTTTTGGGGGCTCTTAGATCACACATTCCCTAGCGCTTGGGTCGAGAAGACCCAAACACAGTCGACCGTGTGCCAAAATTGGTAAAAATAGCTCAAAAAGCAGGTGTAGTGAAAGTTAGGATCATGAAAAAGTATTATTATCTATATATTTTTTGAATTATTATTATGTACAAAAATTGACAAGTTTATTTAAAGCAGGTCGAGGTGTGGCCAGGCATGAGGTCTATCATGTCTACTTAGTTTCAGGTAAGAAATGCTCATGAAAGACTTTAAGGCGTTGACCATTTACCTTAAAAGATGTTCCGTGAGTAAATCCGTCGAAGGAGTGATGGCTCCATGAGTTGAGGCATTGGCGACAAGCTATGGTCCTTCCCATTTTGCTCCCAGCTTCCCATGCCCCGAATAAGCTTGAACCTTGAGGTTGAACAAAAGGACCTTGTCGCGGTGTAAACTCCTTTTGCTTGATCCTTTTGTCATGCCACCTTTTGGTTCTTTCCTTGTATATTACATTTTTGTGATATACTCTTTCCCTCCATTCTTCTAACTACGAGATTTGCATTTTTCTATTCATCCTGTGACGTGTAATCCATATTCCACCTTTTTATGGCCCAATGGGCTCTAAGATTCCAACTCAACGGGCAAGTGGCAAGTCTTTCAGTATACAAGTTGGTATGGGGTCATACCAATTGGTGTCTTGTGCAGCGGTCCTATATGCCCAAAAGTGCATCGGGTAACTTGCTCTTCCATCTTTGTACCCATCTCGTTCAGCTTGTCTTTTGCGGGATGTTCTTGATCTGTTTATTGGAAGTTTACGCGGCCGCTTGTTTGTGGATGGTAGGGGAGTCGCTTGCATTGTGCTTTATACCTTGTTGCTTCAAAAAGTTGCGGAACCCTCTATCGGTGAAGTGAGTTCCTCCGTCATATCACATTCTTGGAGTGCCAAATCTTGGGAAAATGATTTCATAGAACATCTTCCTTGAGAACATACGCTTTTTGCGAGGTAGTGCCTCTACCCACTTGGATACATAATCCCTTTGCCATAAGATGTGCTCATACCCTTGTGATTTGGGGGAATGGTCCCATATAATCAATGCCCCAAGCGTCAAATAATTCAATCGAAGGTTGTTAGTGGCGGCATTGCATCGGGTATTGATGTTCAGTGTCTTTGGCATCTTCCATTTCTTCACAAAGTCTTGTGTGTCTTTGTACATTGTTGGCCAAAAAATCCACTTTGCGGTTTTGGCATGAGGTTCACGAATGCTCCATAATGGCCTCCATACTCTCCCCCCATGACATCTATCCATGATCTTGATTGCTTCATTCATTGGGACACATCTCCTTAATATTCCATCATTGCGAGACTCGATATAAGTATGGTTCATCCCGAGAGATGCACTCTACTTTCTGTATGAGTTTCTTCTTATGCGCTCTGGCGGCACATAACTGTGACCATAAAATTAACAATATTTGCGTACCGGGGTTGGGTCATGACGTGGAGTGTATCATCTCGAAGGAAGTCGTTGATGGGCAAATCACAATGCGTCTTTAAAATGCATTCTAGACAAATGATCGGCAACGAGAATTCTCTACTCCCTTTTTATCTTTTATTTCAAGATCAAATTCTTGGAGGTAGGATCCATCTTGATAAAGCGAGGTTTTTGCATCTTTCTTAGTGAGCAAGTATTTTTTAAGAAGCGACATGGTCGAGTGTAAATTACCTTTGCTCCCTACTAAGTAAGATCTAAACTTAATCAATAACAAAAACTTTTTTTTTAATTCTTTTAGTAGTTGCATAGTTTAATTGTAGTACATTAAGGTTTTGCTAGCATATGAGATTGCATGATGTTTCTTATCCTTTGTTTGACCTAGAAGCGACAAACGACATAATCGCTAGCATCACACATTATCTCAAAAGGGAGAGTCAATCGGGGGTTGTATGATTGCAGACAAGTCTAAGGTAGTAAAGGCATCTAAGCACTCATCATTAAATTCCAAGGCATCTTTTGCAAGCAAGTTTGTTAATGGACAGCTATTTGAGAAAAATCTTTTATAAAGCGTCTATAAAAAACACCTGGCCAAAAAGCTACGAATCCCCTTGACATTTGTGGGAGGTGGAAGCTGCTCTATAACTTCTATCTTAGCTCTATCCACCTCTATACCACGTTCGACACTCTATGCCCCCTAGCACTATGCCTTCCCAGAACCATGAAATGGCATTTCTCCCAATTCAAGACTAAGTGTTTTTCTTGCATCTTTGTAAGACTTCGGTCGGGTTTTCCTAAACAATCATTGAAGGTTTTTCCATAGACGGAAAAGTCGTCCATGAAAACTTCCATGATTTCTTCTATCATATCGGAGAATATGGACATCATGCATCTTTGAAAGAAGCGGGGGCATTGCATGAAACCAAAAGACATTCGTCTATATGCATATGTCCCATAGGGGCATGTAAAGTGGTTTTACTACGGTCATCGGGATGGATAGGTATTTGGTGGTATCTAGAATTAACCATCAAAAAGCAAAAAGAAAGAGTGTTTGGCAAACCGTTCAACATTTCATCAATGAATGGCGCGGGAAGTGATCTTTTCTTAGTGGCTTTATTGAGTTTTCGGTGAATCTATGCATTCTCCATCACTAATGACGATTCGTTGAGAATTAGTTCATTTTCTCATTTTTGACTCTTGTCATTCCTCCCTTCTTTGGTACTAACGCGAGGGGCTTACCCATTCGCTATTAGGTCTTGGATAGATTATGCTGCATGTAGTAATTTCAAGACCTCTTTCTTAACTACCTCTCTCATTGCATTATTTAGCCTTCTTTTGAGGCTCCTAGAGTGCGGTGAAGGGTCTATTGGAATCGCGATGGGTGCGAGGCGGGACTAATTCCCTTGAGATCTGGAGAGAGTAGCCTAAGGCAGTTGATGTTTTTCTAAAATGGTGAGGAGTTTAAAGGTTTCCTCATGTGAGAAAGTGTATCGCTAATGATTACGAGGGGCCTCTCGGCCTCCATTGAGAAAAAAGCGTATTTGAGTCGAGAGGAAAGGGGTTTGAGTTCGATTGGGAGGTTTTGGTGGTGGCTCGAGACTCTTCTAGGCTTATTGGTTCTTAAGATTGACTTCTTTGAATGAAGTCTTCGTGAGCTCTTCCCGTTTGGGTTTGAGGCAGCTTCTAGGAGAGTTGTAGCCATCACTTCCTCCATTGGATCGGGCTCGGGATATGGCTCTAGTTTGGTGTTTGTAGAATTAAAATGGGATGAGGCTTAATGCTTTTTAGAGGGCGATATCTAGGCTCCCTTCATGATGTTTGGCAAGGAATTTCATGAGCAGGTGCCCAATCAACGATCGAATTCTCTATATCAAAGATGTAGAAGTTAAAAGAGGATCGAAATTTTGTTGATTATGGTTGCAATATTTTGTGCGATCCGCGGCTAGCAACCAATTATCCGAGATGGAAGTTTTAAAAATTTATTGGTTGAGCACTTGGGGTTCGTTACCTAGGAGGACATCGGCCAAAGATTTTGACATGATGCACACTCAAGCAAGTGTGGGATCATAGAGGAGTCTAAAGCATTCTATTGATAGAGCATTGTATGGTTGTGGCAAATGAAAAGAAGTTGAATTACTTAGGACGTACTTTACTTTTCTCAAACCACTCGAAGCTCATAATAGATGAAAGCTCTTGGGCAGATCTCCTTGAGTAGCATTCCTCAAGTTGGCATATGTAGGTTGAAGCTTTTCTAGCGAGAGAGACTTCTTACCGGTTGATTCGAGGTGTTTCAAAATCGAGAAAACAAGTCATCCTCGATATCATAGAAAGTTTGGGGGTTGAGTTTCCTCTTCCCCTGCTGGTAGTTTAGATTCGGGCTCGATGGCTGGTTCTTGAGATGATGAGAACATGGGATTCCCCGACTATCGGGGTCTATTTCTAATTTGGGGGATAGGTTCCTCCTCTAGAGCTTCATCATAGGCGTTTAGTGTAGGGGTGTTCTCCAAAATTTTGAGGCGAGCATCTGCTTTCCCTCACTAACGGGGAGGTACAAAAATGCACCCCACGAAGCATTATCAAAGGAGGTTGGAGCTGATTCCTTGTTAAGACCGCCAATAGAATTGTTGCAATAATCTTTGGGTCGGAAATACCCAAGGTCAGGGGCCGGATGATGCTAATCCCGATGATCTGAGCCGAGGATACTATGCAGAGGTTCCTTCTTCATTTGTTTGAATGCTAGGACCTCCATTCGGGTTGGCAGTACGGGTAGTGGGGAAAAAGGCAAGACAAAACTTGGCTTTGGAAGCTTTCATTCCCCTCCTACACTTTCTCTGGTCAGGCATACCATTGCTTGGCTCTTCCGTTAATGAACGGAAAGAGTTTCCATCGAAGGGTATCTCGTGTCATGCCTGGATGTGAACCGCGAGGGGCACAATTGCTTTCGAATTCACGCAAGTGCGTGTAGGGGAGCTTTTCATCTTCATCCCCGAGAAGAAAAGGATTTCTCTGAACCATTGCTATGAGACTTGGCGAAGCTCCTGCTGAAGCTGCCAAAATGGCTTTAGATGATTGTGTGACTCAATCTTCTTGCCCGTTAGGCCATGATTCAAAAGATAAGGTGTTGAATCCATGGTTTAAAAATTAAATAAAAGAAAGAAAAAGAAAAGATAATTTGGGCGACCGATTCTAGTTAGAAACGGCTACCGTTCCGACGCGGCGCCGAACTTGTTGGCCAGTTCTTTAGTGTTACCACTAAAAAGTGATACACTAAGTATAGCAACGGTAAACGCAAGCGCCTGGTTGTCGATGTAGCTTTTCACGGGAGTATTCCGGTATGTCGATTTCCACGAGGCATTAAAGTGAACTAACAAAGAATCAAGACTCGTCTATGATGACAAGGTGTGTATTTGGTAGTTGAGTTGAAGGGTTTTCTATAGCTATGATATATCTGGATAGGCTAGATAGCTAAAAGCGTGGCTTTGTCGACCCTCGATCACGGAGCGAGTAGGTGATAGCGGTGATGACAATCACCACTGCCAAACTACTCTCTTTCTTTGGGCCTTACCTTTTTTAGAACTTGCTTAGACTCGTGGTGATTTATCACGGAGACCCGGAGAAAGTGTGTCACTACCTTCTTGGCTACCACAATCATCCAGACGACAAAGCGGCAAAATCTTGATAAGAATAACCTAGACACCACGTCTACGCTATGCTTATTACTCTAACCGCGATCAAAAGCTAGAGACACTCTACTAAAAAGTAAATAAATTACTTAAAGTAAAAGCAATATACCAATGAAGGCAGTGAATAGCTATTATAAAACCAGATATGCGAACTATAGAAAGAACTTGGGATAATGTTACTAGAAGAAGTACACCCTCGAGAGATACACACCTTGGAGGAGATTCCCGGCGGATCAGGGGCTTCCTCAGAAGACTTCTCTCTCTCACTCTCTCTTGATACACTAAAAGGAATGGGGGCTTAGCCACTACATAGGGTGGAGATCTTTCTTGTGTGTCATCCCTTGAGTGAAGGGGTAGGGGGTATTTATAGCCCGGGTGGAGTAGAGGCTACTCGGCGCCGTAATCATCGATCGTGATCCTCGTAGCCCTTGGATAAACCGCCTTAGAATCCAGCGGTTTGGATGAAATAATCAACACGTGGACAATGTGGTAGGCGTGGGGGGACGTCGTGTGGCCAAATGGGGGCCATGGTCGGCCTGACCATGGTCCATGACACAATGGGCCACTGCAGTGCTTTGCCCAGGAATGTTATTTGCTAGCCGATTTTTGTGTCTTGAGTCGAACTTGCTTGCCGTGACATCTTTTTGTACCACTATGATCCATGTAGCGTCTTGGCCGGACCAATCAGTGCCTTCTTTTGTTCTCCGCGGAGTTAGTGACGTGGAAGAATTAAGCGTTGGAAGAGTTTGGGCCTAAGGTCTATGGTCGACGTCTTGGTCCATTGGAGCCTGGCCTTCTCAACTCTTCTAGAAGGTGTCCCCACATGTCGGGATGTCTTAGGATGAAATGGTCATGCATCAGGCCGATCTAAGTCTTGTGTGGCCAAATGACTTCAAATTTTGTGTGGAAGCATCCTAGAACATGGAATCATGATGGTCATGTCAATTTGTCCATTGGTCATACTTGGAGTGTCATTGGATGATGACCAAATGTGTTATTTGACCCGGATTTCCTCGGTTTCATCTACGCATACAAATAATGACATCTACATGTGGAACTAGGTTATTTGTACCAAGAAATCATTATTATATGTATGTTGGCTTCAAAAGGGAATGCGTTGTTTGACGGTTTTTTTGACTATGTAAAAACATGAATTTTCTCACGAATCAACAAAGTGCATTTTCTCTTTGCTTGCATCTAGAGGCACTTCATCCTTCGGGGCTGCGAGGATTTCGTTACTCTTGGGAATTTGCTTGGTTCCCTAAGCGGCTTGGAGTTTTAGGCGGTGTTGAGCTCGATTGGAGCTTGTTCGGGGCCACTGCCGGTGGACTTATGAGGGTTGAGCCTCAGCTGTTTGCATTTCTTAAAGCGCGATCACTAGAAACGGGTTTAGAACCCATCTCTAATAACAGGCGCTAAAATGCGTTTGGCATTCCCAAGCACATTTATGTATTTATGTGTTCATAAAATATAGGAAAAATAATATTTTTCATCAAATTAAAATTTATCGTAAGGTAGCAACGTGTTTGAGCATTCATGCTTTCAAAGTGCAATATTCTATTTTGTGATGTCCGGATTTGCTAAATTTGAAATTACTAGTAAGTCGTTTATTGTTGTTATCTTTTTTTTATCTTAAAATATCGGATCCTTGCTTCATAAGGTTCATTCCTTTAAGCGGAGTTTCTCATAACATTATTCTTCCACTCTAAATCATTTCTTTGAGCTCATAATTCATCAATATCTATGTAAAATCCCCAAAAATTATTTCCAGCATTCTCTGAGTTTTTCTTGCTTTTCTCTATGAGAATTTTCTTTTTGTATAATCCCTCAAATATCTTTTCATGAGCTCCAAATAATTTGGGTTCCTCACATTTCAATGTCTCTGGAATTATTCCCAAATATCCGAGCATTCAGAGAACTTTCTCATGGTTTAAAGTGTTCGGACTTTTCTAGAATTATTTTAATCCTGAAATTAATTAATTTCGAAAATAATAAAATATCTCATTCTTTCACTAAGCCTATGGATTTATTTATCAATGGGCTTAATGATTATTTGGGCCCGTTAGTAAGGTGAAGCCTACAACATCAATTAGCACCATATTGCTAGTTGATGTAACGTGGAGAGTTTTTCTTCCTATAAATATGTACCTTCCTACGAGGCTGTTGCATCATCCAAGGTTGTCGTCTCCATCACGGTTTTTATCTACGCCATCCTGCCGCGTCCTGTAGCCGGAGATTGATCCTATCCCGTGTGAATTCTGCTCAATCTGGATCCTACAGACATTTCTTACAGCAGGACGAACTGAACATATCACGTACATGTAAACATATGCCAAGCAAGCAGGTGCCTTACAGAGCGTACGTACATCCACTACTCATCATCATCAAGCATGCTTATCTTTTGTTTATTTTATTCATCCTATCATTCTAAATGATTGTAAATAATCTTCATCGTCGTCCAAACCATGCTCTTCGTAGTGCTTCCTAGCTGTCCCAATTCCTAGCTGATTTCATTCATGTTTGCTAGCTAGCTTGATGACATCACCACACGTTTCTTGCCATTTTCCTTCATAAAAACAAATCTAGGAATACCATACCAATACACATATACATGCAATCATCTCGTGCAAGTTAGCTAGTTCCATCTTGCCTCTTTCGCTTGATTCGGCAAGCTAGTTGTTCATGGATCTAACTCTGCTGATCGTCACGTCCCATGCAAATTTGTGGCCGGTTTTCTTTTGGCAAACAAATCCTGAAATACACTTCATAAATACCTTATCATGAACATGCTACACGTTATTTTATTTTTGTAAAGTTAAAAGTTTAGCTTGCTTAACTGTAACGGCAACATTTATAAATTAAAGTATAATTAGCTTATCTTGGTTTTCTAATTCAAATTACAAATTGACTTAATATGATATTTCTCTAGGATATTCTATTCATAATTTTATATAATTATTAAAATGAACCAAGCTTGTAGTTTCTTTTTGTCCTTAAAGAATAATCTTTTGGTAGAAGATTTCTTCTGCATCGTAGCTCGATTAGTGTGCTTCCGCGTCGTATTGTGATCGTAGTGGCGTGTAGATTAGTTTTATAAGTTTTTCAAACTGTTTTCTAATGATTGGAGTACTGTTATCTTATAATGCTCTTGTTTGCTTCGTGTATGAATGCTCGGATGATTGTGTGTTATTGTTTGGAATCAATTCGACGGTGAGTTTTACGTTGATGATCCGGAAGAAGTTGCGATCAAGGAGTTATCTTGAAGGTTTGAAAGTGAAGAAGGATCTCTATTTTAAGGCAAGTATAGCATGGGACTATCCTTGTTACCTATTCACTATTAATCATTTAATCATATGCATGTGTCTAATTTGTCAACCTTAAGGACATCCTAGCCGCTTATCTTGTTTATTGATTCCTATGGGTTATTGCATATGGGTAGTTCTTGCTAGTGCTCCACATAAATAATTATGATATAAATGAATATATGATATGATGGTAAAGACTTGAATGTTGGTAACATGGACTTTAGAGTCGGGCTCATGCTTTTTCATGATGCTCGGACTCTCCGTAAGGACTTATCCATTTGTGATCATCCGGGATATACATGACAGCTATGGGGGTCACATGGCTCGACTTTGGTTGTTCAAGGGGTCTACCTAACTTTGTTGGTGGTTTGCCAAAATAGCGAAACGGGGGTTGTAGCTCATTGGCCATTCAATATTTTTAGGAGGGTCTTTGAACGACTTTATATGGTCTTCACTTGGTTAGGAGTCGAGAACCTACTCGTGGAAACCATGACCCGTAGTGAAAGTGTACACCTCTGCTTGCAAGAGAGTTAACTAAACGACATGTCAGCCGTGTTCCGCGGTCATGAACGACCTTGGAGACATTACGTGAATAGAGATGATAATTAGACATGGACATGAGATGATGATGATGATGTTGGGCGAACGATGACAATGGATGGGTCATGTGAACGATATATTTATGATGATAATGTGGGTTAATGGGTTAAGCATAACTTATTGCTAATTAAATGCTAAAACTTTGACTTACTAAAATGCTTACATGTTAAACCCGTGCCTAATCAAGCCTTTTGAGCCTCATAACCCCATGTTATGCTTATTTTGTTCGACATGGACTCACCCTTGCTATTTCCCCTCACCTCGGGGAAGAAGTTAGGCTTGTGATCAACCAAATCAGGTCCCTGTGGAGTCTACACCGAAAGATTGAAGAGTCTTTCCGCCTGTCTGCTAGCTGAGGTTATTTATTTTTATATTATGTTCATTATATTTTAAGCATTGTGAATTGATACAACCATTTATTTGTAATCTATATGTGAGATTTGACTTCCGTGGCTCACGATAGCTTCATCTGGTTTTTGTTCTTAAAACCGGTGTTACAAAGGTGGTATCAGCTCGATCTTGGAAGACCGTGAGGACGCAAGCCTAGGTAGCAATGGTCGCTCTGTAAAAAGCTTATTTTGCTATAAAACTATTTTTCTACAACCTTGTCCTTTGAATTGACTATTTCTCAATCCTTGTCCATTTGTCTCCTCCTTGAATAGCTTTCTTTGAGCTATTAAACTTCTTATCTTCTTGGACTTGATTTGATTTTGTTGTTTACTAAAAAGAAAAAGATTTCTAATCTCACCTTATTCAAAGTCCGAAGGCCTTTCATCAACTTCAACCTGCCCTTTAGGATCTTTGCCCCTAAAATGAAGATAACGATAGTATCCAAAGTTTAAGTCAATGTTTGTCGGGTGAACCTTTATTGTTAATTTGGTTTGTCATTATGCATATGCTTGATTTGGATCTTTGTATTGAGTGCAATGATCTTGTTGGGTTGTCCACAATGTCATTTAGTTTATAGGATTAAGGTATAAGGATTTAGTGAAATAAATAGTCGGGTTGGTTTCTTGTTTCTGCGCTATCCTGTCTTTTTGAAGCAATCTGTCCTCTATGGCTTTTACCTCTCTCTCTGGACACTCAAAAATCAAGTGAAAATTCTGAACAACAGTAGACTTCCATATATTTCTCTGAGATCAAGATTTATCTTCATATCTATTATGGTTTGAGAGTTCTAAAAATCACAAGAAGATACAACTGTGCTGTCAGAAATCTGGACAGATTCTGTTGTGTGCTAATTTTGACCAACTTATGTGCCAAATCTGGAGAAGTGTTATATAAGACAGTTGTAGAGAATTTCATAAGCTTTCCAACGATGTAAAGTACAACCTTATTGGATTAACAGAACTCGAGTAATTGATGTTTTACTGCACTGCTATGTTTCTACTTGCGAGGAATTTCAGAATACCTGTTCTTGCCTATGCACGTGAGTTTTTCTTGGATATCAAAAGGTTATTAAGATGGATTAACTCACATAGGAGAACATTTAAGCTACCCTTACTGATCCCCTAGGAAACATTTCTTAAGGGGGTAGCTACATTGAAGAGATTGCAAGATGGAGGTTGCATGCTTTCTAGCTTTTCACTTGGAAATATTATTGGATCAGAAGTCAACATCAAGCGTAGACATCCGTCATTCAAAGATTGATGATTGTTGGGCCATCTACAGGAAGCTTGTGTGTTCATCATAATTGGGATTGTTTTAAGCTATCACTTTGGAGTTCAATTTTCAACTCAAGATAAGTTGGCATTCATATTGGACATTTAGAGCGGATTACACAGATACTCTAGAGATGTCAACACTATGCCGTGTCTAGAAAGTAAGATTTAAGTGAAGAAATTCTTCTTCTTAGTATGATGTCTCCAATGGTGGATTTGCATGAAGAACTCAAGAGTGATGTGTTGAGGAAAAGTCGTCTAAGTATGCGAGGATGTTTCCATGGAATGATTTGACTCTATTGGGGGTTGAAAGAAGGTTTGTCCAAGTCTCTCAGGATATTACTAGAAAATAAGATATTAAGTGTGGTTGGATGACAAGTCGGCTGTAAAGAAAATGGATTTGGAGGTATTATTCTACTGGTTACCAGTGCGGCAGTTACATGGTTTATAACGGGTTACATCTACATGGATTGTAAGAATTTATATGGCTACTAATTTGGTCTTGAGTTGCATGTTCTAGATGGATTGGGCTACTAAAGAGTGATATCTTGGAAAAGGTTCTACCATCTAGAATTGTAGAAGTCATTTCCGATGCCTTAGCAAAGAAGAGTTATGCTAAGAAGATTTGGACGACACCACAAGCTAAAAATTTGGATCCAAAGTTCGAGCGTGATAACTTGATCAAAGGACACTATTGTTTGAAGTTGGGTGAATATTCTACTTGGGATCAAGAGAGTCATGTGGGTCAATTGGAAGGTCTATAAGATGGATAAGGTGCTGAAAAGGTTACGAAAACCCCTGGTCTATCTCTTCTTAAGGGGGGTAGTGGCTTAAACTCATGTGTTTATTTCTCTCAATCTATCTTCAAGTTATGAGTTTATCTTGAAGCTATGAGTTTGTCTTTTGGATTACCCTCTATTTATGATCATCTATCCTTGTTGTTGACCACCGGATGAAATGGACAAGAGGTGAATATATAACATGGATTACAAAGTGATATAGCAGAGCATGTTGAGACTTATAGTGTTTAGAATCGTAGGGGACAAGGAACTGTTATACAATCAAACTTAAGGTGGTCTTTACGAGAAGCATAAAGAGTGTTGGTTTGAAGAGTAAGCTAGCATCTCACTACAACAATTCATTTGAGGTACCAAAAAGGAAACAAGTGGGTTAACAGTTAGAAGTCGTTAAGAGTTGTTGAATCCTTATTTGGAATGAGTTTAACAAGTCACTTGGAGTAGGGTTATCGGGATTAGCAAAAGTAAGGCGACATCATTACTAAGAAAACAAAAATACTCGAGGAGTGACAAAGATTCGCAGACAAAGTATCTCAATCTCCAATCTTTATCTTCGAATCTCGGGACGAGATTCATCTTAAGGGGGGTAGATTTGTAACACCCCAAATTTTACCGTTTTTGAAAAATAGAATAAAAATGATTTATTTATGTATTTATGTGTTCATAAAATATAGGAAAAATAATATTTTTCATCAAATTAAAATTTATCGTAAGGTAGCAACGTGTTTGAGCATTCATCTTTGGTGCAATATTCTATTTTGTGATGTCTGGATTTGCTAAATTTGAAATTACTAGTAAGTCGTTTATTGTTAATTTGTTGTATCTCTGTCTTTATCTTAACGATCGAGATCCTTGCTTCACCGCTCATTCCTTTAAGCGGAGTTTCTCATAACATTATTCTTCCACTCTAAATCATTTCTTTGAGCTCATAATTCATCAATATCTATGTAAAATCCCCCAAAAATTATTTCAGCATTCTCTGGAGTTTTTCTTGCTTTTCTCTATGAGAATTTTCTTTTCTATAATCCCTCAAATATCTTTTCGTGAGCTCCAAATAATTTGGGTTCCTCACATTTCAATGTCTCTCGGGAATTATTCCCAAATATCCGAGCATTCAGAGAACTTTCTCATGGTTTAAAGTGTTCTGGACTTTTCTAGAATTATTTTAATCCTGAAATTAATTAATTTCGAAAATAATAAAATATCTCATTCTTTCACTAAGCCTATGGATTTATTTATCAATGGGCTTAATGATTATTTAGGCCCGTTAGTAAGGTGAAGCCTACAACATCAATTAGCACCATATTGCTAGTTGATGTAACGTGGAGAGTTTTTCTTCCTATAAATATGTACCTTCCTACGAGGCTGTTGCATCATCCAAGGTTGTCGTCTCCATCACGGTTTTTATCTACGCCATCCTGCAAAAGTCCTGTAGCCGGAGATTGATCCTATCCCGTGTGAATTCTGCTCAATCTGGATCCTACAGACATTTCTTACAGCAGGACGAACTGAACATATCACGTACATGTAAACATATGCCAAGCAAGCAGGTGCCTTACAGAGCGTACGTACATCCACTACTCATCATCATCAAGCATGCTTATCTTTTGTTTATTTTATTCATCCTATCATTCTAAATGATTGTAAATAATCTTCATCGTCGTCCAAACCATGCTCTTCGTAGTGCTTCCTAGCTGTCCCAATTCCTAGCTGATTTCATTCATGTTTGCTAGCTAGCTTGATGACATCACCACACGTTTCTTGCCATTTTCCTTCATAAAAAACAAATCTAGGAATACCATACCAATACACATATACATGCAATCATCTCGTGCAAGTTAGCTAGTTCCATCTTGCCTCTTTTAAACTGATTCGCAAGCTAGTTGTTCATGGATCTAACTCTGCTGATCGTCACGTCCCATGCAAATTTGTGGCCGGTTTTCTTTTGGCAAACAAATCCTGAAATACACTTCATAAATACCTTATCATGAACATGCTACACGTTATTTTATTTTGTAAAGTTAAAAGTTTAGCTTGCTTAACTGTAACGGCAACATTTATAAATTAAAGTATAATTAGCTTATCTTGGTTTTCTAATTCAAATTACAAATTGACTTAATATGATATTTCTCTAGGATATTCTATTCATAATTTTATATAATTATTAAAATGAACCAAGCTTGTAGTTTCTTTTTGTCCTTAAAGAATAATCTTTTGGTAGAAGATTTCTTCTGCATCGTAGCTCGATTAGTGTGCTTCCGCGTCTCGTGTGATCGTAGTGGCGTGTAGATTAGTTTTATAAGTTTTTCAAACTGTTTTCTAATGATTGGAGTACTGTTATCTTATAATGCTCTTGTTTGCTTCGTGTATGAATGCTTTCGGATGATTGTGTGTTATTGTTTGGAATCAATTCGACGGTGAGTTTTACGTTGATGATCCGGAAGAAGTTGCGATCAAGGAGTTATCTTGAAGGTTTGAAAGTGAAGAAGGATCTCTATTTTAAGGCAAGTATAGCATGGGACTATCCTTGTTACCTATTCACTATTAATCATTTAATCATATGCATGTGTCTAATTTGTCAACCTTAAGGACATCCTAGCCAGTTATCTTGTTTATTGATTCCTATGGGTTATTGCATATGGGTAGTTCTTGCTAGTGCTCCACATAAATAATTATGATATAAATGAATATATGATATGATGGTAAAGACTTGAATGTTGGTAACATGGACTTTAGAGTCGGGCTCATGCTTTTTCATGATGCTCTGGACTCTCCGTAAGGACTTATCTCATTTTGTGATCATCCGGGATATACAATACAGCTATGGGGGTCACATGGCTCTGACTTTGGTTGTTCAAGGGGTCTACCTAACTTTGTTGGTGGTTTGCCAAAATAGCGAGAAACGGGGTTGTAGCTCGTTGGCCATTCAATATTTTTAGGAGGGTCTTTGAACGACTTTATATGGTCTTCACTTGGTTAGGGGAGTCGAGAACCTACTCTGGTGGAAACCATGACCCGTAGTGAAAGTGTACACCTCTGCGCAGAGTTAACTAAACTGACATGTCAGCCGTGTTCACGGTCATGAACGACCTTGGAGACATTACAGAATAGAGATGATCTTGAGACATGGACATGAGATGATGATGATGATGTTGGGCGAACGATGACAATGGACTGTCATGTGAACGATATATTTTATGATGATAATGTGGGTTAATGGGTTAAGCATAACTTATTGCTAATTAAATGCTAAAACTTTGACTTACTAAAATGCTTACCGCAGCTTAAAACCAGTCATCAAGCCTTTTGAGCCTCATAACCCCATGTTATGCTTGCGGAGTTTGACATGGACTCACCCTTGCTATTTCCCCTCACCTCGGGAAGAAGTTAGGCTTGTGATCAACCAAATCGATTCGGTCCTCGTGGAGTCTACACGAGAAAGATTGAAGAGTCTTTCCGCCGTCGCTAGGCGAGGTTATTTATTTTTATATTATGTTCATTATATTTTAAGCATTGTGAATTGATACAACCATTTATTTGTAATCTATATGTGAGATTTGACTTCCGGGGCTCACGTATAGCTTCATCCGTTTTGTTCTTAAAACCGGGTGTTACATGACTGGCTCCGTACTATGGAGCAAAAGTTTGATCTTATGGATTTCACCACCTATCAGAAGCCCCATTTTGCAGCACAACAGTTTAGGGGTGCTGCAGGAGCTTGGTGGGCAACTTTTCTTGCCATGCAGCCAGCTGGACACCAAGTGACTTGGCCAGAGTTTAAAGAAGCTTTCCGTAAACATTATATACCTGAAGGTGTGATGGCTAAGAAGTTAACGGAATTTATTGAGTTGAAACAAGGAGATATGTCAGTTATGGAGTATGTTGGCCAGTTTAATCATCTTTCTCAATATGCTCCAGAGCATGTTAGTACCGATGCAAAGAGAAAGGAGTGGTTCATACGTGGTTTAAATATGAAGCTTCAAACAATGATGACTATACGTGCCACAGATACCTATTATGAGGTGGTCAATATGGCACTCAATGCTGAAGAAAAATATCGTCAACACAAAGAGATCAAGAATAAAAAGAAAAATGTATCTTCTGGATTTTCTGGAGGGAATAAGAAGCGACAGAGGGTGATTTATCATTCAGTGAATCACTATCGTCCTTCCTATCGTCCTTTCTATCGTCCACCACAGTTTCAGCCTAGGCCGCAGCCATTTGTCAGGCCTGCTGCAACTGTTCCTTATCCCCATCAGCCGAATGCCCCTGGTATTCGAAATCCTGTTCCACAAAGCCAAGGTAGTCCTATCTGTCTTAACTGTGGCAAGCCTGGACACTATTCCCGAGAATGCCCCAATCCTCGGAGGTTTAATCCCAATCTTGAATGCATCCGGAAGTCGGTAGCCACGTAATAAGAAACAAAGATGGACGAATGCTCAAAAGGGTAAAGTTGAGAAGAAGACTGGACGGGTGTTTTACACTAATGTTGAAGATATACCAGCAGGAGAACCCGTGATGATGGGTATGTTTCCTGTTGCCAATCACCCCGCAGTTACATTATTTGATTCCGGAGCATCTCATACATTCATCAATAGAACTTTTGTCATCAAGCATGAAATACCAATTGGGGAAACAAAAGATAATTTCTTTATACAGTCGCCTGGGGGACGTATGAGTACTAAAGAAATGGTACAACAAGTACCTATAAGACTAGGTGGGCATGATTTTTCCACTAATATGATAATTCTAAAGGATCAAGATATAGATGTGATCCTGGGTATGAATTGGATGTATCAGCATGGGGCTATCATCGATGTTACGAATAGAACAATAAGGGTAAATATACCCAATAGCAATTCTCAACTTCGATTCAACTTCCCATTCCTAAGAGGGTCTGTTGAGAGAATGCATTGCTACATCTATTAAGGAGATAAAGGATATTCCAAAGAGTTTGTGAATTTCGGATGTGTTTCGTAAGATTTACCCGTTTACCGCCGACGAGAGATGTGGAGTTCAGAATTGATCCGAAACCGGAACTGCCCCAATATCCGAGGAGAGCATATAGAATGCCACCTCAAGAATTAGCGAGAATTGAAAACCCGGTTGCAAGACTTATTGGACAAAGGCTTTATTCGACCCGTTCATCACCACAGGGTTGCCCCGCTATATTCGTGAAAAAGAAAGATCACACTTTGAGAATGTGTGTTGATTATCGTCCACTAAATGAAGTGACGATTAAAAACAAGTATCCTTTGCCCCGCATTGATCTACTTTTTTGATCAACTTACTTGCCGAGCCAAGGTCTTCTCAAAGATTGATTTAAGATCGAGGGTATCATCAGATTAAGATCGGACACTGTAGATATTCCAAAAGACGCCTTCACTACGGATATGGTCTTTATGAATATTTGGTAATGTCTTTTGGATTAACCAATGCCCCAAAGACATTTCATGTACTTGATGAATACTGAAGATTCATGTCGAGCTTGACAAATTTGTAGTGGTATTCATTGATGATATATTGATATATTCAAAGAACAAAGAAGAACATCTTGAGCACCTTCGGATTGTTCAAACGCCTAAGAGATCATCATTTATATGCCAAGTTCATAAGTGTGAATTTTGGTTAGAGAAGATACAATTTACGGGTCATGTATTGTCGGCGGATGGAGTTTCAGTTGATCCGGTAAAGTCAAGGATATTCTTAGCTGAAGCCCCCAACCATTGTGCATCAAGTCCGCAGCTTTTAAAATGGCGGGTAATTACCGCCGGTTTATTCGGACTTTTCAAAGGTAGCAAAGCCTATCACTGAATTGTTAAAGAATCAAACCAAGTTTGTCCGTCACCCACGAGTGTGAGAAAGCTTTTAAAATTACGAAGAAAGCATTAACCATTTGCACCAAGTATTGGCTCAACCGGATATTGAAAAGCCGTTTGATGTCTATTGTGATGCTTCCGGTATTGGCCTTGGATGTGTATTGATGCAAGAAAGAAGGGTTATTGCTTATGCCTCCGGACAACTTAAACGGCATGAAGAACATTACCCAACTCATGATTTAGAATTAGCGGCGATTGTCCATGCAATCAAGATTTGGCGTCATTATCTGGCTGGGCAACACACTCGCATATCTATCTTGATCACAAGAGTTTAAAATATATCTTCACCCGATCGACTTGAATATGAGACAAAGAAGATGGTTGGAGTTGATTAAGGATTATGATTTGGAAGTGCATTACCATCCCGGTAAAGCAAATGTGGTTGCCGATGCACTTAGTCGGAAGTCCCACTTTGCAATCGTCTTGAAGTAAGTTTGATGGACAAAACTTTATGTCAAGAAATGGAAAAGTTAAATTTGGAAATCATTGAACAAGGGACTCTATCTAGTATCACTTTGTAGAATCCAATATCCGAGATCAAATTATTACCGCTTTCGAGAGAAGATAAAGGTATATCACATATCAAAGAAAAAGTTAGAAGCGGAAAGCCATCTTATTTCAGAATTGATGAAGCGGATGTGTTATGGTTCAAGAATCGTGCGGTAGTACCAAAGGTTCCCGAAGTTACGTCGCCAGATCTCGGATGAAGCACACTTGACTAGATATTCTATTCACCCAGAAGCACCAAGATGTATCGGGACCTGAAAATGAGAGATTCCGGTGGACTAAGATGAAGATAGAAGTTGCTCGTTATGTGTCTAAATGTGATACTTGTCGATGAGTAAAGGCAGTACACATGAAAGCTGCAGGACAGTTAAATCCATTGCCTGTTCCGTCATGGAAATGGGAGGAAATAACCATGGATTTCATTGTTAGTTTACCCAATACATCAAAAGGTTTTGATTCTATCCGGGTTATTGTGGGACGTACTTACTAAGATTGCACATTTCTTACCGGTGAAGAATCGCTATAAGGCAATAGATTATGCTAAGTTGTATGTCGGTCGGATTTTTAGTCTACATGGTGCACCAAAGATTATTGTCTCGGTCGAGGTTCAATATTTATGGATAAATTTTGGGCACAATTACAAGAGTCATTGGGAACCAAACTTGTTCATAGTTCAAACATCACCCACAGACGGATGGATGTGGTGAGAGAGTTAATCAGATTCTTGAGGATATGTTACGAGCTTTGTGTTCTCACTTATCAAGAAAAATGGGATGAATGTTTACCTTTAGCGAGAATTCTCCTACAACAACGATTATCAAGAAAGTATCAAGATGGCACCTTTTGAAGCTTTATATGGTCGCGGATGTAGAACTCCTCTCGCATTGGTCTGAACCTGGAGAAAGATGGTTCTTTGGTGTGGATTTAGTTAAGGATGCGAGAGGAGAAGGTTCGTGTCATACAAGAAAATATGAGAGTGGCTCGATCTCGGCCGAGAAAAGTTATGCGTATAAAAGACGTCGAGCTTTGACATTTAAAGTGGGAGATTATGTGTATTTAAAAATATCACCTATCAAAGGAATAAAAAGATTTGGAATCAAAGGAAAGTTAGCACCTCGTTATATTGGACCATTTCGGATTCGGAAAGATGTGGAAAAGTAGCATATCGTTTGGAGTTACCGTAACACCTTTTAAATTTTGTGCATAATGTGTTCCATGTATCCCGATTGAAGAAATGTCTTCGAGTGCCCGATCAAGTGGTTGATATTGAAGGAGTTACACTTGAACCTGATCTTGTTTATTCAGAATACCCCTGCTCAAATTCTTGATCGAGAAAGATCGTGTCACTTTCGTAGAAGAACAACCAAATGGTATAAGATCCAATGGAACCAACATTCTCAAGAAGAAGCTACATGGGAGTCGAGGAGGAATATCTGCAAGAGCACTTCCCGAATTTCTTGCTTCTATCTAGGTTATAATCCCTTGTCTCTTTAAGTTCTTGTAGCATATATTAGATAAAACACCATCTGCTTTATGAACTAGTTTGAGATGTGTTTGTTTGACACATTTCCTTTGCCGTTACTTAACCCTCAGAGCTTTAAATCTCGGACGAGATTTCTTTTAGGGGAAAGGCAGAACACCCCTGATGTTAATCAACTAAAATCTTGCCATGTCATCATGTTTATCATAAAGCATGCATAATTAGAAAATTTGAAATTTTGCATTGAATTAAAATTTAGTTTATATTTTAGGGAAATGTTTGAGCTTAAGGAATTTAGAGTGATTTAATTTTTTTTTTTTTATGTTTTTGATGTTTTTGATCCTAAGTGTGATGTTGAATGATGGTTGGATAGTATAGGTTGGGAATCTGAAATTTGAATCAAATTCAAATTTGAATTAAACTCCGAAAACCTAATTTCTATCCTTTATTTTACCCCCTTTTCTTTTATTCAAAATTTATAAAAGAATTTGGGTATGGTTGTTAAAGCAATTTTGTGGAGTTTTCAAAGTTTAACAAAGTTGGTATTTTGAGTTTTCAAAGTTTAGTTCAAAAATTTAGAGTAATTTTGAAAATACCAAAACTAGGGTTTTGTCCCCTTTTGATTTAAAACCCTAATTCAAAATCTAAGCAAAATTTGCAAAAACTTTCAAAAAGTGAGTTTGTAGATCTTGTTGAGATGAGCAAAAGTCATGTACAAAGTTTTTTTTCAAGTTGTTACATGTTTTTAAAAAGTAATTTTGAATTCAAATTTCAAAATTTTGAACTGCTTTTCAAAAAGTCCTATTTAGAGGCTGATTTTGAAAATCTTTCAATTATGAAAATTGTAGATCTTGAAAAATTAGCCTAAGTCACTTTTTGGAGTTTTTGAAGTTCAGTTCAAATTTTGGGTGAATTTGATCAAAAAACAAAAAAGTCGGGGTTTAGGGTTAACAAAGAATGATGAATGGCCTGTTCTTCCTCCTCCATACCGGCGGTCGCCGGCCGCCGCCGTGGCGTTCTCGCGCCGGTCGTCCTCGTTCGTCACCAGCTACATGGGCGGGTTCACGACGTCGCCCGACGTGTCCCATGGTCCTTTGTCCTATAAAGCTTGGAGCCGGGCGCCGTTCTTCCTTCTTCTTTCTCCTTCACCGCCGCGGAAAACGCCTCCGCCCCTTTCAGATTCCGCCGCCGCCGAGCTTCAATCCATCCAATTAGCTGTGCCATGCGTGTTACGCAACTTTGTTGCGCACGCTTGAGCTAGATAGTGACGTAGTTCATCGACCGAGCAATCTGCGGCGCCGCCGTCTTCTCCATCTCCGTCGGCGCCGCCACGAGCCATCTAAATGCCGACAACCTTTTCGGTGAGCTTCAAAGAAAACCAGCTAAGCGCCCTAGCCGCCTTGACGCTGTGGTCATGATGCGCTCGGTCGTTTGTCTTTGCCCTCGGACACCGTCGGAACGCCGCCGTTGCCACCGGGAGCACCGCCGCCGCCGCGCCACCGCCGCCGACCATCCTCCGACTCATCTCCGTCCAAACCATTGTGAGCACCGTGATCGGTGAGTCAAGCCCGATCTATGCCATCGCTTGCTTGTTTTGAGTAGAAAGCCACCGAACACCGGCCACCGACGAGCTCCGCCTTGCCGCTCCGCCCGCGCGCGGCCGTCCTCCTAGCTAGGGTCGGTTTGGATTCGTTTAGCCGAGGTTTTAGGACCCTCCGAGGTGCTAGAGTTATTGCCGTGCTTGTCGTCGCTTCAGAGGGCTCAAAGGGAGCCTTTCCACCGCTACGGGTCGCTGGCCCGCACGCCATGGCCGCTCTGCGGGTCATGTCCTGCCTTAGGTATCGGTTTTGGGCGTCGCATGTGCGTGAAGTCGTGGGGGTCGTGTAGGGCCAAGCCGCGGCCAGGAGGAGTCGTCGCCGGCGAGAAATCGCCCGGCCAACCCGCCCGGCGCCGCGGCCTTGCCGGGCGGGCGGGTTTGATTTGGGCGACCTGCTATCAGAGCAGCAGGCTGGGCCGCCTGCACAAAGGCCGGGCGCACGGGTTAGTGGGCTGAAACGGCCCGAAAAGTCTGCTTTTGTTTTAAAACTTGATTTATCTAATTTCCTTTATCTTGAATAGTGCTGATTCTTTGAAAATTCATAGAAATTTGAAAATAGCTCTTTAAATTCTGAAAATTTTTGTAGAAGCTTCTTATGAGTATATGAATCTATGAAAAATTTGAAACTTTGAATTTGAATAGTTTTTGCATGATTTAAAAAATACAAATTTTAATTGAAAAATGCATCTTCCTTGATTTTTAATGATTATTTTATTTATCCAAAAATCATGAAATTTATTTTGGTATTGTTTTATAACATGACCTACCTGCACAAAATTTTTGGGCTTGTTTTGAGAAAATTAAATTATTTATTATTTCATGCCCTATCATTTTATGTGAGTCATGTTTTTGTTTAGTGTCAAATAAATTAGGTTTTGTGTGACTTCGGGGTTGTTTTGTGAATCTTAGGTTATATCATAGTAAGATGGTCCTTGAGAACTCCTTAGGCAATGGTGATGATATCTTTAGAGTAGTTCAACAAGTTGGTTTTGTTGGGTTGCAACTTTATCGTGAAATAAAGTTACTTTCACGTGTTTATCATTTCATGCACCTGTAAGCATCATATTTAAATATATAGCATCATGTTGAGACATACATTATTTAGGTGTAGTGAACGAGTTTGAGGGTATCAAGTCCGAGCGATTCTTGAGGAGATTTCATATCCGGTTGAGGAGGGTTAGGATTTTGTTGGGTTTTTCAAGAACAAACTTTTCCCCACAACGAAGGCAAGCCCGGTTACATTACACCTTTCCTTGATATTTTAAAAGTTTTATATCACTTATGTTTATACTATGTTGCATTACGTTATTAGGAGTTGAGTAATAACCTAATTGCTGCATTACCATCCTTGTTTATTGCAATACCATCCTTGTTAACCGTTTTATTTCGAAAATGCTTAGTGAAGCTTAGCCCTCGCTTAATTAGTTAAGCTTTTTCATCAAAATGTTTTAATTGAGAAGATGGTACTTGTTTTTTTGAAAAGAAAAAAAGGATGTAGTGATGAATTTGAGATCGGACGGGGCGTAGGTTGAAAGCCGGCGGGATACCTAGCCGTGCTTGTCCCGTGTTGGTCGCTTAAGGACCGCCCGCTGTTTGGCTTGTTAAGTTCGGGACTTTTGAACGCTAGTACGCGCGGAGGCCTTCGCAAAGGCACGCCTCGACCGGGTATCACCCAAGATCGATCGACCCTAACTAGCCACATACTACTGGTAAGCCGGATCTCGGTGGAGCCAAATCGGAATGGCAACCACGCACCGGGAGTGGAGAGATGGCGGGGAGTAGCGTGTACCCACCCTACCGTCAAACCTGTCATTAGGGCGGGGTAGGGAGGTGGAGTACTCGTGGCTCGGGTGGCGCAGCCTCGCGTCCCGTTTTGGACAAATCCGGAGAAAAGGTTGATATATGCAAGTTTGGGTGCTACATATATGTCGTGGTGGTTAGGGATCCCCAACCGGTATAATCGGTTCATGAATCGCCGTTGCTTCTCGGTTATGGAGACCGCTCTTACGCCCATTCATCGTAGTAAATGATGGATTATGTTTTTAAGGAAAGAGAGTTGGAATAATATTTTATGGTTGCTCTAGAATAGGATAATCTAGAGTATATGAGTTACTAATCTGAATTAAAAATATTGAAAGTAAGGATACACTTTTAGTAAGCTTTTCTGCAAAAGAGTCTTGATTCTTGCTAAAGCCTTACCTTGACTCCTAAGACCAAATTCCCGAGTCTTCTCCTATTTTCTTTAGTCGTAAGTCTTGTTGAGTACCCCAAGACTCAGGGGTTCTTTTGACCCTTGTTGCAGGAGCTGGTCATGAGCAGGCTTGTTTTGGTCCCCGCTGCATGACGGTGTACCGGAAGAAGAAGAGGGCGAGTAGAGTTGAACCCTCGAGGGGTTGTCGGTGTTTATATGTATAAAGTTACTCCAATAATAATATCAGGCTTGTAATAATAATATTTAAGTTTACGTATCTGAACAAATGGTTTGTAAACTTATGGTTATGTAATCCTTCCGCCGTTTACTCTGATGTATTTTGAATAAAGTGTTGTAATACTGGAGTGACTTGTTAATGAGATCCTGTTCGGAAGATTAATAGCACTTTCTAGATTATTGGGAACTCGTGCATAACGATCAGAGGTCTTAATGACAATGATAAGTGCATGTGGGCCCTGTAATTTAGGAGGTTCTGTTACAAACAAGACTCTACAGTCTAATTTGACCATAGGATCGTAGGAGAAAAAAATATGGACAATCTATAATTTTTTTCATCTGAATTATTTCTTGGTCCTCAGAATGATTAATAATATTAGTAAAACAGAAAGCCTAGGATTGGTAAAATAATGGTGCATTTATTTCTGCGGCCTGTTTATGAGATGGCGTGATCAACCTCAGCAGCACACATTTTATATAGTAGCGATACAGAGTCTATGGCACTATCCTGTGCTGTGAAAAAGAATAGTGAGGGACCATATGTAATTATATATCCTCCTATCATCTAAAAAGAAAAGAGCTGGGATACACACATGTTTCCTTCTTGCATTGATGACATATCTTGGTGTGACAATTTCCTACCTGAGAGCTATGTGGGCATGTGAAGCATTGGGAATGAAGATGGGAAGCAAAGAAGGCTGTGGTGCTGTGTGTTGGGAAAAACCTGTAAGCCTGTAAAGAACGGATCTATGATCACAAGAGCTGGGATAGTGACTGTAAGCCTGTAAAAAGGAAAGAGCTGGGATTGTGATAGTAACTTACAGGCTATCCTTGTTCATATTGTGTACATTAATTGATTGGGCCTGATGGAGGATTCTATAAAGCAGGTTTTCATAGACCCATCTCTCATTGCATGGAAAACCCTGGCACATCAAAAAATCAATTATACTCTCTATAAAAGGGCTTCTCATGCTAGCACATTTTATGCAGACCTAGTGGTACGTAGGAACATTTGGTGCCTATATATTGATGTGTGACGAAGCAAAAGAATTAGGAGACGAGGTGACCTGAAGCGCCATCATCCTTGCTCTTTAGCTTAAGGAACTGCAGATAAAATGAATCAATGTTTATTAAATTGATTGGTCCATCGATCATATAGATCCTTGAAATGTATGGGGCTTTCGGGCAAGTGAAGCATCAGAAAATACAATGGGGAGCAGAGGAGAAGATCCCACAGATTACCAACCAGTAGTTGTATTTGATTACGGCCACAATCTCATATGCAATGATCAACGCCTGCATGAGGCAACAGCCCAATAGTGTGGGTTGGTTCATCTGGCAGGAAACAGAGGAATCCTCGCGTCCCTGAATCTGCAGACAGAAATGTGGAGCCTGCGATAGGTTCAATCACGTGTCAGAGCAGCTGGCATTCTCTTCCTCCCTGCTTCCGTCCAAAACAGAAACTCTCCAGTTACTCTGGAGTGCATTTCCAGGGAAATTGGAATATAATGGTACCATATGTTAGAGGGGAAAAAGAACTTTGAATGGTACAGAGTTTTACATACTACAACACATGTTTAGGGGTTCATGCAAAAAACCAAGTAATTATAATATCACAACATTGTATTGGTTAACAGAGTACAACTTTTCAGTCTAAAACTGTGGTGGCCTCTTCCTTTTTTAAGGGGTTTATGTGAGCTAGCCAGGCAGCTAGAATGGGTTATAGATGGAAGATTGGTAATGGGGAAAAAATTAGGTTCTGGGAAGATAACTGGCTTGGATCTTCAAGTCTGGCTATCCAATATTGAAAATTGTATAGATGGGTATGGAGAAAAATTGCTGTATAGCTAATCTGTGGGATGGCAATAATCTCAAATGTACTTTCAGTAGATCTGGTGACCAAAATATGCTAGACATGTGGGATGAGGTCTGCCAGCTAGCCTCAACAATTGTCTTTAGTGATGAGGAGGACTCACTTATTTGGAGCTTTTCTTCCAATGGAGTATATAATGTTCAATCTTTGTACAAGATAGTTAATTTTAGAGGTATTCACTCTGTTTTTGTTCCTTAAGTGTGGGATCTGAAAATTCCACCAAGAGTACAGTGTTTCCTTTGGTTACTTGGTAAGAACAAAGTTTTAACTAGAGACAATTTTGGGAAAAGGAGGAAGGTGAAAGAGAGAGGCCAAGATGCCGTTGGTTCGGCGACCATGAGAGCTTATCTCAATAGTCTTACATGTTGCACTTAAAAGTTTTAAAAATTTTGAAACTTTACACACCAATAGTACTACACTAGATACGTTGCTGTACCAAAATTTGAGATTCAAACAACTTTTGTAAAAATTCATATGAAAAAAACAAATTTCATCCATCCTTCCATTTTGTCCTCTAGTGGCTGAAATTTGTTTTTTTTTCATATGAATTTTTACAAAAGTTGTTTGAATCTCAAATTTTGAGACAATGCACATCTAGTTTAGCACTATTGATCTGTAAAGTTTCAAAAAAAATTAAAACTTCTAAGTACGACATGCAAGACTATTAAGATAAGCTCAGCGGTCTCTAGGGTCAACGGCTGTGCATTCCACAGGTGAAAGACCCTACCTGCCTATTCTGTGAAGAATTAGAATCTGTACACCACCTCTTTTTTGATTGTGCAGTAGCTAGTCAAGTGTGGAATGTCATTTCTAGAATTTGTGACACTCAGATTGGCTCTTCTTTTGATTCTGTGGGTAAATTCTGGCTTAGTAATAAGAGGAATGGTGTACTAAATATTCTTTCATCTGCTGCTATCTGGAGTCTTTGGAAAATGAGAAACGATTTATGTTTTCAGAGAAATCGATGGAGGTGCATGGCTATGCTCCTCTTCCAGGTTGCTTTGACGGCACAAAAGTGGATGGTGCTCTGCCCAGAGGAAAAGAAGATACAGCTAAGATGCTCAAACAGGAAGCTGCTCAAGTGCTTTGGCTTCATTAGCAATCGGTGAAGGAAGCTCAATTTCAATCTGTTACAAGATAATCAGTGCCAAGACCAACTTTGATGTATGAGGCCTGAAGACTTAACCTGTGCAATTCGACCTTTTGATTAGATGCCTTCTTTTTGAGAGTTTTTAGTTTCCTAGAACCAATTCATGTAATAAATAGACTTTGGAGTTTCAGCCACTGCAGAGGCAGTAGGCGGTGTGAGATGGAACATCTCCAGGTGGTGTAAGTCCACCTGTGGTGCTGTAAAACTGTTACAATCTGTCTATGGCAATGCTAATGGACGGGGGCGATGCCCTATTACTCAAAAAAAAAAAAACAGAGTACAACTGAGAACAAATGAAGGTGTAAAGGTTAGTAAGTGTTGTTGAGCTGAGCTGCCTATAAAATGCCTTGTACGTACGTATCACACGGTATCTTTCTCGTGCTTAAGTGGGAACATTTGGTTGAATGACTACAACAAGGGCCACACATGTGAAGCATTATGAAACTAGACATGATGCATAGTAGGTGGAGAGGCCTTGTGACATCCTTGATGCCTGTGCGATTGTTTCAACATTCAGATAATTTTCAGATAACTTAAGAAGCTCCGAGGCCAGAATAAATTTTACAGACTATAGCCAGTTAGCAGACCAAGAAAAAGACATGGTATTTAAGGATGACATTTGATAGCTAGTTGAGATATCTTTTAGCACCAGAGGATTCAGTTGTGCAAACCAATTAAGATATTCATATTTTTGGATGATATTTGGCAGAACTTTACGATTGCACATTTATATCGAACAAATAACATGTGAGCTTCTTCAACATTATACTGGACTAAAGTTCGAATTGGACTGATATTTATGACCTTGTCATCACTATAGAGGATACAAAGACTACCAGCCACAGAGGTACTCTCCAACCAGTTGTGAGGCCTTTTTATCAAACTCACAATCAAGGTTGTTTGTGGTGGGTAGCACTTCATGACCTGTTAACATTGCCTTGTATTCAATATGCCTTCAACTGACAACCTAAGTTATGTGTTAATTTGTCTCTGTAAATGGCGTAGGTCTCACCTTCATAAATCAGTTTCTAGACAAACCTTATGAGAAACAGATCACAAAGCATGTCTCTAAAATAGAAGACTAGACCAGCCAAACAAAAATAATAACCGTAGTTCCCTCTCTCCGCCTTACTTCAAAGCATGTGTTCAATCAAGTTTGGAATGAAGTTGGAATGTAAACGGTTGAGCATTGCAAAGTGATTGGACAATGGCTCGCAAATGCTGTGCAGAATGGCTACGTGACTGACTTGTTTGGATGGTAGGAGGATAGTGAAAACATAATGCAATCAATGTTTTACTTACTTACCTGTGATACGAGAGTTTAAGGCCCTGTTGGGTACATTTGAACTTGAACAATGAAGCTGTTTTTGGGGGTTTTAGCTTCACAAACAGCTTTTCTGGTCATGCTAATCCTGCTTTAGAAACTCGTTTGGCAAAACAGATTCACAACAATGGAATCACTATACTGCCCTTTAATTTTCTTTTTTCTTTTTGAAAAATTAATGGTTTCCTCTTTCCCACTGGCCTCCTCCCAATGAGGATGTCTATCTTCCTCCAGATGCTACTTGCCACTGCAACCCAGAGACTCTGCCCTGGTTGCCACATCTCGGCCATCTTCTCCGGTGACCGAGTCATGGATTCTTTCTGGTTACTGCAGCAGCAGCAAATCAGTAACCCAGTCGTCCACCATGACTAACCATCTCGCTGATGACTTTTTGTTGTGATCGATTCCGCATGGGGGCGAGGGAAGGAGATGGACAGGGCGCAAGCAGTTGTAGTGGCCTAAAAAAACTCCCATGGCTAGCTGCCACCAGGAAACAGATCGAACCATGTAGGCCTGGTGGTGTGGATTCGAGTGCTCCTCAGCTTGCAAGTAGAATTAAAGGGCACCGAGAAAACACAATTTCCCTTACTGTGCTAGTCTTCAAATCAGTGGATCGGATCATGTGGAACCTAAGGCGAATTGTGTTTTCTCGAGGCCACTCATTCATAGACCTTGCAGGAGCCAGGAGGCGAAGGTTGTAGCAGCAGCTATAGGAGACCGAGGTAAACAGATAGAGCTCTGGTCGCAGGATTAATAGAATGGTTCAGCATCAGGAATCAGTACCATGACTAGAGTTGGGCAAGACATGATTTGTAATGGAGCAAGGATGAGTGAGACGTCAGAGAGGTCACTTCATCCTAGTATTTATACATCAACATAGAAAAGCACTACAAGAAATATGATTTATTCATCCGTATTACTGAGTCATATTAAAAAAAAAAAAAGAATACCTTGCAAGTCTAGCATTTACTTCTCTTTATGGCATTAAGGCGGCATTTCAATACCACCAAAATGGTGCTATTAAATTTGAGTGAATCCTTTTCATTAAATTTATATGACAAGTAATGTGAAAAGCTCATGTAATCTATGCATTGAAGAATAGTAGAGACTAGGTGAATATAGCCCATGCCATAAAAAAGGATTAGTAGCTAGTAATAGAAAAACAGACAAACAGGAAAAACACAAGAATATGAACACAAAAGACTACATGAGAATATGAGAGGAATCCTTGTAGAAAACAGAGGATTCCAAACACTATGAGAATATGATAGAAATGCTTGTAGAAAACAGAGGATTCCATACACACGTGAATTTCAAAGGGAGCCAACAGTACGTGTGAAGATAATTGGCAAAAACAACACGCTACCTGAAGAACAATATCACTAAGCAAATAAAAAACCATATAGAAGTGTCTGAAGCAACCAAGAGGTTAATCCATTCTTTTTTCTAGTATGCTTGCTATATTCGTACTCAATGCATCGGGTAAAACAATAAAAACCTTCTTAGCTCGTAATTACAGAAGCAAACGGTCCCGAACAAAGAAGCCATGTCGTGAATTCTTTCTGGTTGCTGTGGCATCAACAAATCAAGAACCCAGTTGTTCGCCTTGAGTAACGGCTGTCCAGATGTTGAGCATATCGTGCTCCATCGAGTCCACCGGCAGTGAGGTGGAGGAAACAGAAGTGAATCATCTTTTTCCCGATGCCACCCATTCATAGACCAAGGATGTTGCAGGAGGAGAAATCTAGCAGTAGCCATATATTGGAGATATATAGAGATAGACAAAACGAGAGAGCTGTGGTCACAGCCTCACAGGTTTTACAGAAATGGCTAGAGTCGAAAATGGGGCAGAGACCGGTGGAGGGATCGAGCTCCATTTTATGAGACTTGTTCAGTAATCTATTTGGTCACGTGCTTAAAGCTGGGCCAGACCTGCCAGCAGATTGGGTAGAAAATCAAAGGAAAGTATAAAGTAGACACACAGTTAATTCAAACAAATAACTGTGAGAGAAAAACAAAATATATAGCTAGGGCCCACAATATATGCAAAAAGTTAAGTAATTTTGTAAAAAAATATATATGAAATTATATAGGGCCCACAATATATATACGGTAGCTTCCACCTGCTTTATATTTTATTTTATTTTATGACGAAACTACCCTACTTGACAGCCGTGTTCACCACATGGCATGATGGATATGCATGCCCACATTCCTTAATTTCAGGATCTAGTTTGTGCTTACTCATGCAATGATATCCTTTGCTGTCTCATTACCAAGAGTCCTAGACTGCCACACCAGCTTTAATTTTGAAAATAAACTGAGATATAGTTCTTGTGATGAGGCCAATGTCTGATTTATTAGTACCATACAATGAGAATAATGGACAAGTTCCAGAAGTCATTTTTTATGTAATCTTGAAAGATAAAAGTGCACGTTGCATGTCTACGTGACCAATAAATATCCACATTGCGTTTAGCTTCATGGGCACAACAAAGACGAAACATAGTGTTGTAAAAAAACAAAAAAAAAAAACAAACAGAGAGCAGCTCGGCATGTGAAAGCAGCCACATTGGGGAAGTGCGGGGGCGTATCTAGTTTGGATCCGGACGGTAGAAACCTGAGATCATGTTGAGATCTCCGTGTTTCTGCAAAGACGGATCCAAAGTTGTATGAAACCTTTTCAAATTTTTACCACATCGTGCACATGCGATATCACGATGACACGTCAAATTTCATGATTTTTCTACTTCATTTGCTTTTTATTGATTTTAAAAACGGTTCACCCACAAGTGAGTGGACATCTTTTTGCAAGACCGCCGATGTTAGAATTTTGGGGCGTGGACTGGATGAGACCTCAAGGAACACTCACAAACACAAATATGATTCGTTTAGATCCATTATTCCAATGACTTGCAGTTCAAAAATGAGTTCTTAAAAAAATTCAAATAAAAGGTGAAAATTCATGAAATATACTAAAAAGTTTGAAATAATTCCCAAACTCCAGCATGGAGGTCCAAGTACTATAGCAAGGCTATAGAAAAAATATGGAACCCAAAATCAAAAAAATAATAATTTGCCGACGGCCTTGAAGGGCTCTCGGCAAGCAACTCCTTTGATGAGAGCGGCTCGCTCGGGCTCTCGGCAAAAAGCTATGTGTTCGCCGACGGTTGACCACGGGGCCTCGGCGAAGATTCTGACTCTCAGTAAAGGGTCGGACACATGTCTATTGTAACACCCGAAATTTACAATTTTCAAAATAGTTTAAATTGATTTAATTATGCATTTTTATGCCATGTCAATATAGGAGAAATTAATAATTTTATTAATTTAAAATCAAATATAAGGCTAGACACATGTTGATGCATTCATGCTGCTGCATATTTATTTTTATGTGGTGTGGTTTTGACCAAAACTTAAAAAGAAATCAAATTCATTTGAAATTTGCTCTTGAAAGGAAGTCAAATAAAACAAAAAGGTTTTTCTTTTTACTCTCCCTTCCTTTTCCTCCTATCTGGCCCAAACCGGCCCAGGATGCCTCCTCCTCCTCTTTTGTTTTCTTCCCTCGTCCAGCCCAGCTAACAAAAACAAAGCCCACTGCTCCTTTTCTCTTGGGCCGGCCCGATAGAAACAGCAGCCCAGGAACTCATCTTCTACCTCCGAACGGAAGCCACACCTAGTGTTGAAAACGGACGGAATCTCTCCGCTTTTTCCCGTTCCGTTTTCTATATTTTACCGTTCGTTTCCGCATTTTCGAAAAATCCGGAACCGGGTCGGAATCCGGGGCGGAGGTCGCCGGAATGTGGACGGAAGTAGAAACGGCGTTTTTCCGTCCGTATTTCCGAATCCCGTATTTGGTCGGAATTTTTCCGTATTTTACCGCATTTTTCCCCAGTATTACAGCCCCATAACTTTCTCATCCGGACTCCGTTTTCAAAGAAACCACACCTTTACGGAAAGCTAATGACGAGATCTATGCATCTAATATGGTGGTGTTGTATGCCCATACATTTACTTGATGATCAATTAATATATGTATTGCCTTTTTAGATCATAAATGCATTCCATCCATAGTAGTTGATTTGAAACCGAAAGACACCACAGATGATGTCCACCTAGATGATGATAGTGAAAGTGATCCCCGATGAGACGGATGATCTTTGAGAGCTGTGATGGTATGACCGAAGGTAGCCGCTAGCCGGAGGGCCGAAAGAGATGGATGGTTGTGGCACCATGTTATTCGGCTTAAGTTCCGGCTTCCGGCGTTTCCGCTCAATTTCCGTTCATATTGGTTCGTTTCCGTGCACCCGCATATTCCGATTCCATTTTCCGAACCGCATTTTCCGAACCGGATCCCGTTTCCGCCAACAAATATAGAAATGGAAATAGAAATGAATTTTTTCCGTCCGTTTTCATCGCTAGCCACACCACCGAAGCGGTCCCGACGGGCGTCGCATTCTCGCGGCCCCGCGCCGCGGGACCGGATCGATGCCCGCTGCGTGCTCGCATCTCGCTTGCCGACACATCCCACCCGCTATGCATCACCGCCGAGCTCCCGTGATAGCCGCCCTCCTCCCTCCTTCCTCGCCGGCAAGTCAAGGCCGCCATATCCGCCAGCCATAACCGGGCAAGCCGAGCATGAGCCCGCTGGTCTCACCCTCCCCGTCCCGTCCCGCCTATTAAGCTCAGGAAGCCCCTAACCCATCCTTTTCCCCCTCTCAACACCGTCAATCACCCCCACCGAAAGCACCAACGCCGTCGCGGCCATAATTCGCGCCATCGAGCTCGGGAACTGCCGTTCCCGCCGCCTCAAGATCGCCGTTCGACCTTTGTTGAGGTAACTAGAGCCATGAGAACTTCCCCTAGACGAATCCCCGCTTCAATTGTCCATTTCGTTTAATCTTCGTCGCCGGATTTCGGAGCGCCGCCGTGGAGCTCGGATTCCGCCGTCCGCCGTTCGCCGTCGTTCATCGTCATCGCGGCATCTCCGTCCCAATTAATCACGCGGTAATCATTGCCCGGACCTCCTCTTCCTCCCCATGCCATCAATTTCACAAATGGTGTCCTCTAGGCTCGGTCCGTCGAGCACCGACGAGCCCGCCGCCGTCGACAATGGCGCCGCCGCCAAGCACAGTTTCGCCGGAAATCCCTCCCTCACCCCTCAAGTCTAATCTCATCCGTGAAATCGCGATCCGACGGCCCATAACTCTTGATACCCCTTCGTCCCTGTCCCTTGTGTAAAAGGGACCCCGGATCTATTTAAGTTTCACGGATGCAACCTTTGCGTACTACATATTTCCGTTTTGTCCACCGAAAAAGCGTAGTTCCCGTACATCGCTTAGTGAATACGTTTTCTTTCTTGGAAAGCGTAGTTTACGTTCAATAGTTCAAATTACGTTTTCCTTTAATTGCGAGAACTACCACTTTGCATTCAAATGATTATAACTTCGCTGCTTTTAACTCCAAATTGATCCATTTAAATTGCGTTAGATTTGTAATTAAATTCTCTATGTGTTAGTATAATTGTTCAGTAATTTTGAGATAGTTAATTTTTGTAGTTAGAATTAATTAATTATCTTTCTATAGGAAATCTTGTAAAATCCATAACTTATCCGTTTTAGTTCTCGTTTTTAAGTGATCTTTACGCCGATGTGATCGTAGCGGCGCGTAGATTAGTTTTATACACTTTTTATACCGTTTTATCACTATTGGTGTACTATTCTAACATATAGTCTTGTTTGCTTCTGCATACATGATTGTCTATGGATGCGTGTATGTTGGTTTATTATCGAGTATAGATCGACGGTGAGCAATACTTCTGTGATCGAGCAGCAGCAGTTTCAGCAGGACTTCGATAGTCAAGGCAAGTATAGTTTGGGAATTTATTGGCTTAAGTTCATGATCATGTGACCTACTTAATGTTTATGCTATAAAACATGAAACATAACTATTATCAACATGAGAAATTGTGCGCTTCTGTAACATCCGGGATTTACAGTACAACTATAGGGGTTATATGACTCTGACTTTAGTTCCTCAAAGATCATTTTTCTAGCGAGTTTGGAGGAAGTGCTGAATTGGGTATAGTATAGCCCCCCTGTCCACATATATAGGAAGGGTGGGTCCTATATCTGACGACTTAGCGCCCCAACTTGTTAGACGAACCTTTGGGGGCTTCATAGTGGTTTCGGTGAACTGGGCCTTGCAAACCCATGCATTTAGGAATCACGACTCACAGTGAATGTGTACACCTCTCAAGCGAGTTTGAAAAAAAACTAGTATACTAGCCTTGCTCAAGGACACGAGCGGCGTGGACCTTTTGCACTAAGATGGTTACTAAAGTTGGTTACTAATGTTGCAAACATGTTTATGGTTTATTGTTTTATCATATACATTATTTAAGTTATATTGATCATGATCTTTGGGTAGTACTTATCTAGCTATATTTGTTGAGTTCGACATGAACTCACCCTTTGCTATTTTCACCACACCAGTCTCGGATCAAGGATGGAATGAGGATTATCGCCAGGAGTACTAGACTTGTGGACCACCAATCGGGCGTACCCGTTCTTGGAGCTTCCGCATGAGAGAGTTGGAATTAGTTTCATTTCTTTGAGTTTTTTCGTTTTTTATTCCATGTAATAAGCATTGTGATGATACATTCCAACAGGTTTGTCACCTTATGTGTGTTTCCATTTTTTGGCACACATGAGGATTTATATATCCAATTTGTTCTTTTTAAATTGGGTATGACATCTATAGTCAATGCGTAAAACGCCAACTCCCATCCTTCTTTCTCACCAAAGAGTACATGTGATGCAAAAGAGCTTGAGCTAGCTCTTATGATGCCTTGGGATAACATCCGCCTTCAATTGTTTCTCTATTTCAGTTTTTTGAATTGGAGAATATTTGTGAGGTCTGACTTTGACTGGTTGTGCTCTTTGAATCAATGGTATCTTGTGATCGGCATCTCTTGCGGGTGGTAAGCCGTAAGGATCCGCCTACGCATGGTTGTACCGGGTTTATCAATTCCTCAACAAAGAACTAGAACAACAACCTCTTGCTCGATGTAGAGCTTTGCACAAAGTGCAATGATAGGAGAAGTCATCTCAATATAGTGAGAGATAGCCCCATGCTTGAGCAATCCTTTTTAGCTTATGTGCACTCCACAGGTGGGCGTGTATTGGTTTTATCCACTACTCCTTGCAACTTGACTTCCTTGCCTCTATGAGTAAACCGAATGGTTTTTACGCTTGTAATCAACCACCATTGGACTGAATGTTTCCAACTAGTCCTCTCCCATAATGAGGTCATAGCATTTTAGAGGCAATACCTTTACTTCGGATACAAAATGGTGTCCCCCGAATGAACCAATCCACTTGAATACACAACATCAATCCTCCATCAGGTGTCCCCGATCTTATTTGGTGTGCATGGAATTGTAGATAGTCCAAGATGATCCACCAATTGTTCACAGACAAACGTCCCCACACTTCCCGAATCAACCAAAACTAACAACTGGTGTTTCCCACTTTAGCAAGTAGCTTGAATGTTTGCCTCACGGCTTTGGATTTGGACTGAGAGATGTCCACAGCCATCACTTCCTGATCCTCAACTGTTTCTCCCATCTCTTCTCCTTCAATGTCATCCACAGTCTCAACAATGTCCAAGGCATCAAGTATCTCCTCTAAAACATGTAAGGAAATTTGAGCAGGGTAAGTGTGAGCGGGACTCCACTTCTCACCGCATTTGAAGCAGAGGCAGTTGCGATGTCTGAAAGATTTGAGACTGGCCAGCTTGTCCTTAGCTTCAGTTTTGTTTGCCTTGATCTGGAATTTGCTGTTGTTGGTCTTTGTCTTGTCACCACCTTGTGCAGAACGAGCCGGTCGTTTGGTGAAATCCCGCCCAGAGGACTTGGCATGCATCTCCAGCTCTTGTTCCTGAATTGCTGCCAACGCGCTTGTCATGTCCACATCCTTTGGTCGATGTAGTCGAATTGCGCCCCTGATATCATCACGCAGGCCAGCCACGAACTGCGTGACGAAGAATGTGTCATCAGACAACGGGTTGTAGAGAGGCACGCCATGAGAGAGCTTCTTGAATTCCGCCTGGTACTCCAAAACGGAGCCCGTTTGCTGCAACGCATACAATTGCTCGAGTATCAACTGGTACTGATCTTTGTCGAACTTGGCGGTGACCATGGCCACGAGCTTGTCCAATCCATGGTTTGTTCCCTCCATTGCACCGTCTGCAACCATGCTGCCTCTGCGCCTTGGAAGTTGAGCATGGAGAAGCACGTCCTCATCCTTTCCTGCACTGCATAGACCTCGAAATAGGTCTCGCATTGGTCAAGCCACCATCTAGTGCTGTCGAATTTGGGGAATTCCATTTTCGGGAATGGTGGATGATGATGATGATCTTCCTCCTAATTCGGTGCAGGTAAGACGGGTTCGAACCATACCTTGTCCGGTATGGCGGAAGCGCCCGGTAGGAGGCTTCTGCCCACGCAAGGCCCCCCATGGGCATGTCAATCCACGGTGGCGACGCGCCCGATGTGGACGTGGCCGGTGCGAGATTGAGTTCGAGAGCCTCCGGAGCCGTCGTGGCCCCCGGCGGTGTCTAGGACTGCGGTTGCGGTGGTGGAAGCTAGGGTGGTGGTCGGAACTCGAGTTGCTTCACCTGCGCCACTATCTCCTCCATCATTGTCACGGCGTTTGCCAAGCTCTTGAGAAGCGAATCCATGGACGCCCCTGCCGATGACTTCCATGCCTCCAGCGTCGTGAGCTTGTCGAGGGAGGTGGAGATGATCTCCTCAAAGCCGGCGAATTGCTTGACCATCTTCTCCATCGTGGCTTTCAATTCCTCCACGGAGGTCGTCATCTCGATCTAGTACCTGGGGGGATTACGTTGCTTCGGCACCAGATTTGGAAAAAAAATCCCCAAATCAACCGGGCTCGGATACCAAATGTTAGGGTAGGGTATCTGGAAAGGAATTACGGGGAATCGCAGCACGGATTTGAGGTAGAAAGTAAGAACACAGCTGAATTCTCCGCGGGATTTAGAATTGTATTAGGACGGTTCATAATTATGTTCTTCGTTAAGGAAACGTTTACAAGCGGGAGCGTGGCTTATAGATTCGCCATTCACCGATCGACTCAAAACGACACCAGCAACAGGCTGCCGGCCCAGTATCTCATGACTAGCCCCATACGATATATGGCCCAAGGCCCAATACCTAACACATATACATCTTTGGAGCGATGCTCAATAGTATGCATGTAGCTAGACGGACTAATGCACATGAACCTATCGGTGAATATAGATATAGTTTTCCAACGGGCCGGCACGGCCCGCCCGCACGCCATCGCCGGGCCGGGCTGGCCCAGCGTCGTGCCTCGCCGTGCCTCGGGCTTGGCCGGGCCGGCTACACCGGCGTCGTGCACCGGGGTCGGCCCAAGCCCGCCCTACGGCCTGCGAGAATGTGCCGGGCCAGCCCCAGGGGCACGGCCGCAAACAAGACGGGCCGCCCACCGCCCGCACACCAAAAACACCATTTTGTACAGAATTTTTTTTCAGGGTACGTAATTCATATACAATAACAAAGTAATTCATATGAAATCTGAACAAGAATAACAAGATCAACACACATACACAAATTTAATAAAACTTGAGTTGTGTGTTTGTGTGCAATGTTTGCCTCATTAAAAATCTTGATGGGTAAAACTCACCCTTGTGAGATAAAACCCCATAAAGGAAAAGAGTACAACAGACAAACACACAGCTCAATCATTTCATTCAAAAGAAGTTCATGTTTGTTACAAACTGAGTCACAGACTCAACACTCAACACATAGACATAGCATAGTTCACCATCTCTCAGCTCAAGTTTCTCTCAACTCTCACTCTCGCACCAAAAGAACAAGTAGCATCACCTCAACTTCAGCAGTTCAGCCCACGCCTTGGTGCTCTTCCTCTTAGTCCAGGTCCTCTAGTTGGTCTTCCGGTTCCAGCCAGCCAGCTAGAGTCCCCCTTCCTCTTCCCAAATTTGTAGCGGCAATGCCAGCAAAGCACCTCTTCCTCTTCCAAATTTCCAGTTGCAGCTTAGCATTCAAAGAGCCCTTCCTCTTCCAAAGCTCTTGCATCAACAGATGAAGCACCAAGATTGCCCAGCCCTAGCGGAAAGAAAGCAGCTAGGAGGTGTGCCTCCAAAGTAGCTTCTTCAAGCGTACAAAGAATGAAAATGACTAGTCAATATCTAAAGCAACTAGAACAAAAAAGGAAAAAGAATAAGAAAAAAGTTGGAAGAGGCATACACAGTGTTTTGGAGAGTCTTCAAGCAAGGAAATTTTTTCAAAGCGCTCACATAACTCTTTTATGGTCGGGCCACAAAGAATCTGCCGCTTCCTTTTGTCACCCAACTCCCAATCCTTGATACATGTTAACATTTCAACATGCTCGGGCAAATGACGCCGACGACGCCTCTAGGATCCTTCCCGCTAAGGCGAAACATGATTATGAAGAAACAAAGGAAGCGAATGTGCATATAACATCTCTAGCCGATGGATAAGACCGAAAGGTTAGTTTGTGGTCTTTCCACCGAGAGAAGTATGTCAAAACCATCATTAAACTCAGAGAGTCTATCACCGCCAAGGTAAGCGCATAGTTCGCATAAAAGCTCCATTACGCATACGTACCGGTGGGCACGGAAGAACCACCACCGGTAGTACCAAATATCCTCGGCCCCATGATGCCCGCTTCCTCTTACTGTGAAGCTTGGTTCTTTGCTTCGTATCTAGGAGCTCTAACAAGCACCAAATTTCTTGTCATATTTGGTAAACAAATTCTCAAGCTCGGATCTAACATCAAAGATAATATGTAGTGTAATCACAATCAAGAACTTCTTAAGCAATATCAAGGTATTATAGAGACCTACCAAAATTAGCTCTAGGATCAAGAACAAATGCAATTGAGAACAACATAGGTATGTCTTGCCAATATTTTAGATACTTTTGTTTCATAGGATAGACAATTGTATGCAAGTTAATATCTTGTTCAAACATGTAAATGGCTAGCAATTTCAATAAGTTGATGCATAACAAGTGGACCGTTGGATAGTAAACACCCATTTAACACAAACAAAGGGACTCATAAAAACCTCAAGAAACTTTAATATCTGTCCCAAAGAATTATCCAATGCCTAGCAATCAATAACTCTTCACCATAGTTAGCATTAATGAAAACAAAGTGAAAGCATGAGGATAGGGATCCTCACAAAGGTGTTTCAAAGATAAGGTAAGTAGAATTCCATCTTACCTCCATGTCCACACCAAATTTCCTAGGAGTAATCCCTTGAGCAATGCAAAAGTTCTTGAACATAGCAATTCTATGATTTGATGAATTTAAAAATTGATAGCTTTCCCCGAAATCTTCTAAGTATGGTTTGAATCTTTTTAAACCGATTTAACAATCAAGTTTATGATATGACAACAACAGAACAAGAACAAGATTGTAAGAATCGGGGTCATCATCGAGATAAAGTTTGCCCTAAATATCCCCCAAACAGAGCATTCAAAGTATCCATAGCCTTAGAATTAGATGATGCATTGTCCAAAAGTAATACAAAAACCTTATCAATCAAGCCAAATTCTGAACAACAAGTATCCAACTTTCTCAACAATATTCTCACCAAAGCAGTGTTTGCAATCAATCAGTCTAAAACCTATGACCTTTTTACTCTCAGAATCGCCATTCACTAGAAGCATAATGAGCAACAACAATAATATATAATCCTCCTTAGCATTACCACTCCAAATATCACTTTTGTCAAAGCAAATGATGAAGCACCGGTAACACATGATTCCTAAGCACTTTCCTACGCCATCAAACAGCTTCTCAAGGTCTCTAGTAGTGGTTTGCTTGGACACACCCTTAAACAAAGGATTATGAGCACGTCTACACTACTACACAACAAGGATATTGTAACACTTTCTTGTAACATATTCATCAATGTGTTACAAACGAAATCTCACAAAGAACATAAAAGGAGTGTTACGGACTTTGGTTGTAACACAAAACACTTTATTCATAAAAATGTGTTACTAACAATAATTTTAGTAACACAAAATTAGTGTTACAAGTAAGATGTTACAATTGAGTACAACGTTGTAACACATAAATGGAACATATAAAATATGTTACAAATAAATGCCCTATAGTAACACAAAAAATAATGTTACCGTCCCAAGTGTTACAATGAAACATATACATGTAGCCCTTCCAATTAAGTGAGCCACAAGGACATTGCGCTAGATGTCCCCCTGCTGATCACCGCCGGGATCATCGCCGTGTCACCGCCAACCGCCAAGTCCTGCCTTCGGTTGGTATGCTCCTCCCAAACACTAGGGAACTATTATACTCACTATGTAGAAAAAACAATTTGTAAGAGTTGGCCACATTCTATTTTAAGGGGCTAGTGATTTAGTCGCCCTTACAAATAGACGCAATAATAAAATGGGTGGTACTAAAATTCTTTTTTTAAAATGATCTCGATAGGAAAATGACCTTAATAAAAAATATAGATCTCGAAAAGTTATGAATCTTTGTTGTTCACAACTTTTTCATTTGACTTTAGTTGATGCCTCAAAATGTGGTTGTTTGAATGTCTAACTTCAAAATTTGAATTTTTCGAATGACCTCGGATGGAAAAAAACTTTCTAAACCAAAATTGTATATCTCGAAATGTTATGAAACTTTTGTAGTTCACAACTTTTTGATTTGAATTTATCTTGGGCCCCAAATAGTCAATTTTCACTCAGATTCGTAAGATATGTGGGGAACCAAAATGGGCAATAGACACAAGTGATTGTATAGTGCGGTGGTAGGGAAACCGACATGCAAGGAGGTCATGGGTTCGAATCCCTATGGTTGCAATATTTCTAAAAACTCTAGAAAATTAATAATGGTGAGGGATAGTGTGTGGTCAACCGTAGGCCCTCCCTCCATTACATAAAAATATTTTGCTATTTTATTTTGAATTTTTAAAAATAAAATAATAAAAATATGTTACACTAGATATAGAAAAGTGTTACAAACCATGTGTTCTTTTTGTACCATATGATGCTCTCTCCTAATGTTCTAGTGTTACTAGAATATAAAAAAAAGTGTTACAAACTAGGTGTTACTACAACAAAAAAAGTGTTACAATGAAAATCCTTGTAACACTAGAAAAATGTTCCTATAGACAAGTAAAATGTGTTACAAGAAACCAGTCTATAGTAACATAGGCTATTGGAACACAAAAAGAAATGTGTTACTAAGAATGGTAGTAACATTTTTTTCCAATCTATAGTAACACAAGCCGGTGTTACTATATCCCCGCACCGTAGTAGTGCTAATGTATTCTTGCCAAGCATCGGTTTCACCAATACTCAAAGGCGCATCAAGTCTAGCAATCAAACGAGCACCTTAGTGACAGTAGCAACACCCTCAACATCTTCCTCAATCTCATCAAAGAATTGCCGCATTGGGGAGGGTACGTTTACCAGGGAACACCGCTGCTGCGGCTAGCGACTGCGGCAGCGGCAACACCAACAGATGGAGGGTCGTTGGAGCCGTTGGTGGGTGCATTGCTTTCGCAGTGCCATCATCGGCATCAACGCCGATCGGATCCTCCATGTCGATGCCGAGCAAGTCGGCAGAAGCATCGGCACGAAGGTCATCATCGTTCGCCTTCTAGATCCATGCCCGCGAAAAAACCGTAGTCCTCGCCATGGCCTCTCGGCAACGTTCCTCGACGGTGCGGGGTGGCCACCGGCGATGACCTCGTACTAAGCGCGGCTAGGCGAGGGCGATGCATCGGGCTACCGACCTGCGGTGCACAAAGAAAAACAAGACAAGGTTAGTTACCTACCTCTACTTGCAAGAGGACAGCAAAAGAAGTGGAAGATCAAGACGATATGGAATGGGAAAAGAAGAAGGCTCGCCCGGTCACCAAGCAAGAATCGAGTCGGTGCGGGAGTAGGACACCAAAAGTACAAGGCGAGATCGACAGAGAGAGTTAAGACGGAAGGATGGGGGAGGAGGAAGTGCAAGATCAAGAACTCACATCACCGAATCAAGATGGAAAGGGGGGGAGAGAGAGAGGAGGGAGAGAAGAGGGGAAAGTGGCCGGTGAGGGCGGATCGATGTCACCGGAGGCGGAGAAGGAAGCCGCCGTATCCCAAATCGCAGTCCGATGGCGGGGATTCGTCGGCGGAGGCGGCGACTCACGCTAAGCGCGGAGCGGGCGGATCTAGGGTTTGGGTGGGGAGAGACCGGAGAGCGAGTGAGTGAGGGGGGCGGACGGGGTTTATACCGGGGCGGATTTAGGGTTGCGGTGGGGATGGCCACTATGGGCTGGGCGGGCGGTGGGGAAGGAAAATTATAGCCGTTGGCTTTTTTTTTTCCTATCTCGGATCTAAGGCCCATAGAGGCCCGCTAGACAATCACCGGGCCGGGCCGTGCTTACCCGCCGTGCACGGGGGTCGGCCCAAGCCCGCCCGACCCCCTCGGGCCGTGCCAGCCCGAGCCCCGCGCCTCCGGGCCGGGCCGTGCTTGGGCCGGGCCAAAATACCGGGCTCCGTGCGGCCCGGCGGGCTCCGGGCCGCATGGAAAATTATAAATATAGATCACATCGTTTTTACACCCACTATATACGATCATGGTAGGAGAGGGACAAATTTGTTCGCCGGAAAAGGTGAATTGAATAGGTGGCATGTTTCTTTCATGTTCTGGCCAATATTCAACTAATCGTCGTCTCAAGATTAATTAGTTGAATGAACATAATTGAATTAGAACACGCTTTAACTTCCTCAATCAAAAGAGAAGAAAAGGAAAATACATAAATGTTAATCTTGTCCCACTTTTTTGTTATAATTGTTTCTGTTTCCTTTTTATCAATGTATTTACCAATCTATAGTGTAATTCTGTAAAATATTATGCTGCAAAATTTATAGTACTATAGTTCATTCTAACATAGGATTAGATATCGCATGGTGTTAAGGGCTGTAACGTTTGGGACTCCATTTGCTTGTTTGCGTATCTGAATGCCCTACAACTTTTGTGATTCTATTTTTGTGCTGTGCTCTCAGAACATAACTGAATGGTCCGTGAATGGAAGGCCCATACATAAGCTCCACACCCAACGCTGCTGCTACTTCTTTTTTTTTTAGACCAAAGGATACCCCAACTTATATTGAAAGTCAGCTATCTTTAATCTTGGATATATAACTAGTGACGGTGCTGCTTGAAACTTGACCATATAAATAGCCAGACACTCGGTCGCTATATCCAGCTACTCCTTGCCTATATAAATAGCAACCTTCGATCAGTGTGTTGGGTTGTGGCCAACGAGAATGGTAGAAGAGAGACAAAAGGGTACTAACAACAACCAACAGTTCGTGTTCCTAGGGACTGGGATGCAGCGGGAATTCACGAGATGACAGGCTAGCAATCATCACACATAGTATGAACTCCGTTCTCCGATCCATCTTATGCCCCTGTCATCGAGAATTCTGCACAGTGCAGCTACATAATTCTCCGCGGTGCATGCACCCTGCTTACTCTCAACTAAATTCGAAGGATACATCTGATGATGGCTATGTGGCTGCGAGTTTTGGGATTTTTTTCGAACATATTAATGCTCTACAACTTTTATGATTCCACTGGTGGCTGCAACAGTTGTGCTGTGGCACAAAAAAAAGAAGATACATCTGAGCGCTCCTGCTGAGGACCAAGACAGTCGCAATGGTGACATGAATACTGAAGAAGACAACACAAGAGTAGTAGTAGGTAGGGTATTATTAAATTCCGCTATTTTGTGATTGTTTTTTTTTTTGAATACGCAGAAGGTTTGTGCACCTTTTGTATTAAAAAAGAGTGAGAGAATTATTTACATCACCGAAGCGAGAGCTAGGAGGTTAGGATTTTACATTTCAGCTTTCCCTCCCGACATCATTATTCCTAGTTGATTATTCACGCACTAGAGAACCTAGCTTGCCAGCCCTGGCCTCGATCCATTGCTCGGTGACTTGCTTGATGGTGGGGAGGACCTGGTTGATGGAGGATGCGGCGTTCTGGAAGCATCTCGTGTTTTGCTCTTTCCAATGCCCCCATGCCACCAACACGAAGAGGGTGTCGGCTCCCTTCCTCTTCTCCCCTTGCGATAGGTGTTTTGGACTTCCATCTGTCCCTGAAAATAAAAACACATAATTATTCAAATTGTCACATAACTCGTCACAATTGTCTCTAAAATCGGATTTGTAGAGGCTGTTCATTTGATTGTGCCCGGTGGAGGATTCTACATGGAGGCAGCTTTTAATAGACCTGTCTCTCATTCCATGGAAAACCATGGCACATCAAAAAATCAATTATGTATTACTTACTGTCTATAAAAGGGCTTCCCGAGCTAGCACATTTTTCACAGACCTAGTGGTAGGAACATTTGGTACCTATATATTGATGTGAAAAAGCAAACGAACATGGCGATGAGCTAGTTAATCTGAACTGCCATCCTCGTTGTTTAGCTTAAGGAACTGCAGATGAAATAAATGGGGCTTTGGGGCATGTGAGCACTTGCATGGAAATACAATGGGGAGCAGAGGAGAAGATCCCACAGATTACCAACCAGTAGTTGTATTTGATTAAGGCCATAATCTCATACGCATTGATCAACACTTGCATGGAGCAACTGCACAACTGTGCTTGTTGGTTCATCTGGTAGGAAGCGGAGAATTCCTCGCGTCCCTGAATGTGCATGCAGAAATCTGGAGCCCGCGACAGATTGAAACACGTTTCAGAGCAGCTGGTATTCCCCGACTCCCAGCTTCCGGCCAAAAAAGAAACTGTCCAGTTACTCTGGAGTGTATTTCCAGGGAAAATTGAATAAAGGTATGATTTGTTGGGAGGGAAAAAGAGATTTGAATGGTACAGGAGTTTTCATACACAACACATGTTATTTAGGGGTTCATGCAAAAAACAGAGTAACTATAATATTACAACACTGTATTGGTTAACAGAGTACAACTGAGAACAAATGAAGGTGTAAAGGTTTGTAAGTGTTGCTGAGCTGAGCTGCCTATAAAATACCTTCGAAGTCACAACCGTTTAGATACAAAAGGAAATAATAGCTTGCTACTGTGGCCGGAATATCACGTACTCCCTCTGTTCACGAATAACCTCACATCTGTGATTCAAAAAAATTCCAACAATAAGGTTGTCTCCAACAGGTAACCCAAAACACTCGTATGCATCGCGACCTGTCATCTGCGTCACGGAAACGGCCTCCAACAGGTGATGCATATGGAAGACTCGTTTTGCATCCGAGGAGAGGGATTGGTAAACATCGCGTCGCCTTGACTTCTCTTTGCCTCTCCCACCACGGGCCCCACCACTACGAGATCGTCGCGACGAAGTGCCACCGGGGAGCTCCGACGGCCGGCGCGCGGGTCCAAGCCACAGCTCGGCGTGGAGCTCCAGCAGCTCGCGTTCGACGGGGAGCTCGAGGCGGGTCCAAGGCGGCACAGCTCGGAGACCGCACTCGACGGGTAACTCCTTGTCGGCCGACGCTGAAGCTGCCCGCTGCGCGCGGCGGTGGGTACAAGGCGGTCGGCGCTGACGCCGCGACCTCGCGGCCCGTGCAGCGACTCACGCCGCGCACTCGCTGAACGGGTCGGTGGAGCACGCCTCGCCGCCGGATCCCAGGCCAGCGGAGCGCCTGGCGAGTCGAGCTCGCTGTCGCCCACGGAGCCCGGCCGGGCGCGCGGCTGTCAGCGATTAGCGGCGACGGTCGCGCGTTTCTCGCCCTCGCGGCGGGCCGGGCGGGCGGAGTCAAGGCCGCCGTGGTGGAGTCGCCATCGAGAGGTTCGCCGGCCTCGAGCACGGTCTTCCCTCCCGCGACCAAAGCTGCTCGCCGCAGCGGCCGCCGAAGGTCGCAATCGCCGCGGGCGAGGAGGCCGTGGCGATGCCGGTCCGCGGCAGGCCACGGCGACAGCGGCAGCGAGGAGGAGCCCGAACTGCACCACGGCGGCGACGCTGCGGTCTAGGGCTGGCGCCAGGGCGTGGCGGCAGGTCGGAGAGCAGGGGACCACAGCGAAGGGCGGCGCCGGCTGGAGTTGGGCGGCGCTTCGGCGGAGCGGCTTTTCCGTTTTTTTTTTTGAGAGGTTCCGCTGCGGATATGGCTTGTCTGTTGGAGAAGGGAGTTTCGGATCACATCCATTTTCACTGTGCGGCATCTAAACCATGGTATGGGTCTCAAAATTATGCATGTGCTGTTGGAGACAGCCTAAAAGGTCACCTTGCATGAAGTCCTAGGCTAAGCTAACAGGTGCAGCAGCTCAGTAAGAAAAACATGACTTTGTGTCAGAAAGAAAAGGTCCTTCCATCCAGAACTCTCCAGGGCTTCTCAAGTTCTCGTGCACGCGTTTGGCACATGCTCCCTGCTGGCTAGCTCTTGTCCACTCGCCCCGCCTTCCACGCAGAGGCTTCCGTGCACCTCGCCATCGCACATGTGCATGCAGCAGGTCTTTTCAGACCGTTCGTAGGGGTAATTTCGTAATTTACCAAATCCTTGATTTTCGTGCCAGAGCCAAGAATGTTAGATTATTTGTGGACGGAGGGAATACGTATCACACGATATCTTTCTCATGCTTAAGTGGGAACATTTAGTTGAACTCGACTTACTTCGACGGCCACACATTTGAAGCATTAAGAGACTAGACATGAAGCGAGCAGGTGGAGAGGCCTTCTTACATCCTTCCACTACAGGAATCCGCTTCTTTGCCGAGTGCGGATAGGTTTGCCGAGTGGCAAAAATCGGGCACTCGGCAAAGAGGGTCTTTGCCGAGTGCCAAACAGAGCACTAGACAAAGAGAACTTTGCCGAGTGCCCGGCGTCGGCGACGTGCGACTCGGCAATGTATACATTTGCCGAGTGCAAGGTCATCGGCAAAAAATACACTCGGGCGAAGGATAACGCGGGAACGGCCCGTTCTCCGTCACTTTTGCCGAGTGCCCGCCGTTGACACTTTCGGCAAACTAGGGTTACTTTGCGAGTGCAACACGCCCGAGCACTCGGCAAAGCACTTGTTTGCCGAAAATGTCGACTTGGCACTCGGCAAACTATGCATTTTTTGATTTTTTCGTCCCATATTTTTTTGTGTGACATTAGTAAAGTAATTACATCTCATCTTCATAATTTGGGACAGTTTCAAGTTGTTTTGCTATATTTCATGAAATATTTATATTTTCTTGCATTTTCTGGACCACTCCAAATTTGAACTGCAGGTACGTGAAATGATGGACTGTGGTCATTCAAAAAATGTTATTCATGATGTTTGGCGTATGTTTAGGCTCAATCCAGGGACATCAAGTGTGGAGATGTCCGGGTTTCAAGCATCCGACGTCACAACTTGCTCGAAACTTTTTCAAATTTTTTTCACGACCTCCCCATGAGATGACAAGACACCACGCCAAGTTTAAGTGATTTTTTTGAACCGTTTGGATTTTATAGAATTTTAAAACACGTTTCCCGCCCGTAACTTCGTCATGTTCCGCACATAAATGTTTGAAATTCCACGCGAGTCCCCGGATTGAGCCTAAACATACGCCAAACATCATGAATAACATTTTTTGAATGACCACAGTCCATTATTTCATGTATCTGCGGTTCAAATTTGGAGTGGTCCGAGAAAATGCAAGAAAATATAAATAATTCATGAAATATAGCAAAACAACTTGAAATTGTCCCAAATTACGAAGATGAGATGTAATTAGTGTACCAAGGCAACACAAAAAAAATGGGGCAAAAATTCAAAAAAAATGAATAGTTTGCCGAGTGCGGAAGGGACACTCTAAGAAACCGTGCTCTTTGCCGAGTGCCTAGACGCGTGGCACTTTCGGCAAAGGGTATTTTTAAAAAATTAAGCGGTGCCTTTGCCGAAAGCCGCTTTTTCGGGCACTTTCGGCAAGCCGGGGATAAGTGTCTGCGCGGCTCCCTCTTCTCCCTCTTCTCTCTCATTCAGCCGAAACCGCCGAAGCCCATCGCGCCGCCGCCGCCCGCCCGTCGCCCGCGCCCCCCGCCGCCCGGAATCGCGGATCCGCCCCGGCGCCCCGCGGACCCGGCCCGCCCGCCGCCGCCCTTCCCCAGCGCGGCCCTTCCGCCGCGCGCCGCCGGACCTCCGCCCGCCACCGCGCCGCTCCGCCGCCGGGCCAGCCCTGCCCCGGCGGCCTCCCCCGGGCCCGGCGGCGCCCGGCTCGGCCGCCCTGCCCCGGCCCCCGGCCCGGCCGGCGCCGCCCCCTCGCCCCCCAGGCCCCGGCCGGCCTCAGCCCCGCCCCCGAAGCCCCGGCCGGAGCCTGTTGCCGGCGAGGGAGGGGGGGAGGTGAGGGAAGAGGAAGGAAGGGGAAGGTGAGGAGGAAGAGGGAGGAAGGAAGAAGAGGAAGAAGAGGAAGGAGAGGAGGGAGAAGAGAGGAGAAGAGGAAGAAGGAGGAAGAAGAGGAAGGGGAGGAGGAAGAAGGTGATTGACGCCGGTCGTCGTTCTTCGTGTTGCCACGCCTAAGGTAATTAAGCGCTATTCTTCTAGTAGTGTTAGTTGTAGGGTTAGTAGTAGTAGTTAGTAAATAGTTGTAGGGTTAGTAGTTGTAGGGTTAGTATTAGTAGTGTTAGTAGTTGTTAGTAATAGTTGTAGGGTTAGTATTAGTATTTTTAGTAGTTGTTAGTAATAGTTGTAGGATTAGTAGTAATTGTTATGGTAATACTTGAGAAGTAAAGTATGTGGTTGGATATATTGATGGTTGGTGGCCTTCGTGCCCATATTGGTGGTTGGTGGCCTTCGTGCCCATTCTCGGTATATGCATGTGGTTGTTGGCCTTCGTGCCATGTTTTTTTGCAGGTTTTGGGAACCTCCCCGTGCGGGGAGGGTCTTCTGCCAAATTTAGAGTCGACACTAACTATTTTTGGCCTTGTTTTGTAGGAGGACTGTGGGAGGGACTCGGCGACGGGCGTCCTCGTGGGCAGGTCTTGCTGCACCACGCCTCCACCGACCCCCGTGAGAGGTATGAATCACCTCCGTCCGTCCTTGTAGTTTTGTTACGGAGCGACCGGTTAGGGCGTCTCCCGTCCAGAAAGAGATACAGCGTTGGTATGCGCATGCGTTGCATATCTGCGACCGTGTCTGTTTCGGATTGTCCACGTTTTTGGACAGCCCGTGGATCGTGAACAAGGTTAGCATCCATGCTCGAGGTCCGTCCGAGCTGGATTTTGGCAGCCACCTCCTCGTTGTTCTCGGATACACACTCTCCCGCCCGGGGCGTGTATCGGGAGAACGGCGAGAGAGGTGCTTTGTCGAAATTCGGCTTTCGGACGGGACCCGAGCATGGATGCTAACCTTGTCTACGCATCCTCGGGTGGGATTAGACCTACCCCTCACCTATTAGATGGTAGGAACGCCGTGTAGATGCAATTCTTTTGCTTATGTGGCTCGGTGACATGGGCGTATGAGAGGATGGATAACCGTGTGAGTGGATGTACACGGGGCTTCGCAAGTAAGAGTCTTGAATGGGTTAGGGGACCGATGCTTTCTGGAACATGCATTTGGCCCATTTGCTAAAGGGTCTACGTTCGGATGCCGTGGTCCGCGGCAAAGAAATGTAAGAACAAGAAAAAAGCGAGTCAAGATTGAAATGGGTAAACATATTTACAACAACGGATTCGTCCCCAAACTATAGCCATTGGATCTTCCACGGCGAAGTCGATCGATTAGAGAGGACGTGGTGAGGCCCCTCCTCGAGGAGTATGATCAAGATGCCGGGATGGCGGACATGATGGCGACTTTCACGATGCACACGCTTCAATGGAGGATTGGAGGAGGAACTCGAGGAAACCGCAAAGGCGTTCTACGAGATGATGGAGGCGGCACAAAGAGCCCCTTCACGAAAGACAATGGTTACGGCGGATGCCATTTCACGCCTTATAGCGTTGAAGTCGCAATTGAGCATTAGTCGAGACGGCTTCGACACCCTGTTGTCGCTTATTGGCAACCGCCTCCGTGAGGGTCACGCCCCTGCCCAGAACACGCATACAAGTCACGAGACTTCTTCGTGGACTCAAGATGCCGTATGAGTCGCACCATGCTTGTCCAAAGGGGTGCGCCCTATTTAGGGGAGATCTCAAGGAAGCAACGCGATGCCCAAAGTGCAAAGCCTCAGAGGTTTGTGGAGGTAGAATGTAGTGATGGCGGGAAGAAATGTCAAGATCCCCGAGATGGTCCTACGACACCTTCCTTTCGCATCGAGGCTCCAACGGCCGTACATGACGGAGGAGTCCGCGAAAACAAATGACATGGCACAAGAAGGGCAAAAAGATACAATCCCGAAGTTGGTACACCCATCGGATGGTGATGCATGGAAGCACCGATAATATGCATCCCGAAAAGCTATGGAGGCTCGAAATGTACGCGTGAGCGTTTAAATGATGGGTTCAACCCGCACGGTCAACCGGCGGCCCCGCACACTTGTTGGCCCGTGTTCGTGATCCCTCTCAATCTTCCCCGGTGTCATGTTTGAGCTCAAGCACCTGTTCTGACGCCGATAATACCGGGCACCCGGCAACAATATGGGTGTGTTCATGCGGCGGTGTGGGATGAATTGCAAGATGCTTGGCAAAATGGGGTACCGACGCATCGACCGAGCTACAAAGACAAACTTTACAATGCATGTGTGGTACCTATATTCAATGCATGACTTCCTCGGCTTATGGCATATTCAGCGCATGGTGTGTTCATGGAGGTTCCCTTGCCCAACATGCAAGGCAAAATGCAGATTCACCCGCTTCTCAAGGGTGGCAAGTATTCTTCGTTTGACAAACATCGCCAATTCTGCCCGAGGACCATGAATTCGCACTAGACAAAAAGCACTTCACGAAAGGTGTTGAAGTCACCGATCCCATCCCAAAGTTTATGACCGTGAAGAGGTCCTTGCCGAGCTAGCTGGTCTCAAAATCGATGAAAAGAAAGGTGGTTTTGATGGATATGGTACCACACACATGTGGACTTATATATCGGGCTTGACTAATCTCCCCTACTACAAGGATCTTCTTCTTCCACACAACATCGATGTAATGCACACGAAAAAGAATATCTCCGAGGCACTCTTCGCAACAACCATGGACCTTAAGAAGTCAAAGGACAACGTTAAGGCTAGACTTGACATAGAGATGATTCAAGATAGACCAAAGCTAGTGATAGAGACCCCTAGCCCCGGGAGGAGATGGAAAAGGGCCCGGTCGACTACATCATCAAAAGGGCCGATAGGAAGGAAGTGCTACAAAGGGATGAAGAAGTTATCGTTCCTCGATGGGTATGCGGCGAACCCGAGTAGGGGAGTGAACTTGCGCACTATGAAAGTCTTAGGGATGAAGAGTCATGACTTCCACATATGGATTGAGCGGATCCTTCTGCGATGACTTCGGGATACCTCCCCGAGCCCGCTGTGGCGCGGCCCCGGCAGAGTTGAGTTTTTCTTCCGCCGGCTTTGTGTTAAGGAGTTATCTCGGGGATGCGATTGCGATCCGGGCGTCTTTGTGTTGATCCGCAAGTTGGAGATGATATTTCCACCGGCTTCTTCCTGTCGATCAAAGACACGATTTTGCACCTCGCCCGGCCGAGGCACGGTTTTGGGGGCCCGTGCAGTTCCGTTGGTGCTATCCAATCGAGAGGGCTCTCAAGGTACTTCGGAGAAAATGCGGGAATAAAGCCGTGAGCCTTCCGTGGCGGAGGCATACATTCGGAGGAGGTGTCGACCTTCACACAAAAGCGCACTATACGAGAAACTTCCCAAATACCACAATCCTACCCCTCGTTACAACGCCGACGAGTTCATCGAACCTCGGCCTTTTCGGGAGGGCAAGTCGGAAGAGGAAGCGCAGCTACCCACAAGCACTTGTCCTTTGATGAGTGGCGCACTATCATGCTCTATGTGTTGTTGAACCTTGACGAAACCGCTCCTTATCAAAGTAAGTTCTCAATGAGCTTGTTCCATACGCCGTCACTATCCTCCACCTATCGACCCTAAACCTCTCGCCTTGTTTTTTCGTGGAATTTATTGGTCAACACCGAGAGGGAATGAGGCTCCTACCTTGCAACAAGAAGACAATCTTCTAAAAAATGGGCAGCCCGAAAGTGCGGGGTGGGCCTTGACTCACAAATGGGGGCGACCGGCCCGCCAACGCCTACGACCGGCGAAGGGGCCCGAGGCGCATAAAGAACGCCGGCGTCTACCCCAAGCTTACCCAATGACGCCGAGGCGGCAAGCGGCGCTATGGGGAGGACCGATCCGACCACCGCGCCCACGGACACGCACTGGTGATGAGGTTGGGAGGAGGGAAGCAAAGACGGCGGTTCTGGATGATGGCCAACGGCGTCGACCCGTCCTCTGTTGGCGGTGAGGGTGATTCGCTCAAGGAGCACGACCTCCACCGACATCCCCATAGCACCTCGGCGGTCGAGCTCCATGCGCAATCTCGGGTAACCGGTTTCATCGGTCGTTCAACGGTTTTACATTTTCGCTACCTATGCATTGTTTCAATGTTACGGTTGTAATATTGCAGTCCGGATGGCGAGCCGGAGGCCGAGGCAGTGGCCCAGGCGGAAGAGTTTGCGGCGGGCGGGCGGCCCGACGAGAGGCCCATCGGCGGGAGTTGGAGGCAATCACGCAACACTCGGTGCGCCCGGTGCCCGGGGCGTGGCGAGCTACTTCCGGGGCCTCCGGATCCCGGGTGTGACCGCCTCCGTTGCCTCCCCTCATTTGTTCGCTCCACCCCCGTTTCCGTTCCTCCTCGTGAGCAGACTCTCGGTGAGTATATGTTGTTGTTCATTTATTTGGCATGTGCGGCTCACTGCGGTACTAATGAGATCGCCTCACACTTGTGCAGCTACAATGGGCGGGTTGAACCCGACTCCTCGAGGTGGCCCTTCTCCACCCCATCCGGCCTATCCGGTCGGCCCGGACCGCACGGTACGCGTGGCGGTGGCGTTCCTCCTCGGTAGCCGCAGCGGCCACACTACGGGCTTCCACACGTCCCTCCACACCACGGGTGGTCGTACCCGTCGGCCGCCAAGCCCGCACGGGTGGTATCCGGGGGCAAGGTGAGGGCTCTTCGCACCGGGGAGGCCACGGTTCGGGGCCATCAAGTTGAGGTGGTGGTGATGGATTTATTTTAGATGTTGGATATGTTGCACCGCGGACGGATCTCGTTTGATGTTGGACATGTTAGATTCCGCTTTGGTTGTTGGACATGTTGGATTTTGTGGTATTTGTGGATTATATATGTGAATTTGTGGTATTTGTGGATTATATATGTGAATTTGTGAGATATGTGGATTATATATGTGAATCGGTGATCTATGTGGTTTATGATGTATATATGAATGTTTATGGTATATGTATATGTTGATTTGCAGGCAACAAGCAATAGAAACAGCAAAAAAAAAAATTCCCAGCTTTGCCGAGTGCCGGCGACTCGGCAAAGCTGGGTAACCTGCAGAAAAATGGCGGAGGTTTGCCGAGTGCAAAAGGTGGCACTCGCAAAATGACCATAACTTTGCCGAAGTGCCTCCTGTACAGCACTTTCGGCAAAGTCTATTTGTTTTTTCGTAAAATAAATACTTTGCCGAAGTGCCAACATCGGCACTCGGCAAAGATTTAAAATATTCAAATCTTTGCCGAGTGCGGGCGTTTGGCACCGGCAAAGGCCCTTCCATATTTAACGGTCGACGCCGGGTTCGCCGAGTGCTGACACGACACTCGGCGAACTCTTCGCCGACTGCAGTATTTTTGGCACTCGGCGAAGATGGCTTCGCCCGGTAAATCTTCGCCGAGTGCGGGTCGCCGAGTGCAGCACTCGGGCGAAGCCTTCGCCGAAAGTGCTTCTAAGCATTTGCCGAAAAGGCGCGCGCACGGCAAAGGACGCCGCCTCCTGTAGTGTTCATATCCATGCGATTGTTTCAAGATTCGGATACTTTCCAGTTAGCAGCCATAAGAAGCTCAGACTCCACAATGAATTTTACAGACTGTGATCTAGAAAAGGACATGGTATTGAAGGATGACAATGGATACCTAATTGAAATATCTTTTATCTCCAGAGGATTCAGTTGTGTGGACCAATTAAATATTCTTATTTTCCAATGATATTTGGCTGAACTTTGGCCATAATCCTAATAATTATGAGAATGAAATATAAATGGATTGAAGCATGAGACGATTGCACGTTTATATCAAATGAATAACTTGAGAGCTTCTTGAACATTATACTGGACTAAAGTTCAAATTAATTGGACTGAAATTTGTGACATTGTCCCCACTCTAGAGGAGCCATGGGAAGGTGGAAGACGAATCATGAGAATGAAATTTATGCGTGTGGGATGGTTAGGGCATGGGAAGGCCGAAGACGAATCATGGATGTGTGGGTCACGGTTGTGCGGGCTGCATCCTAATAGCGTGCTCGTGCGCTTAGCATTTTCATTAATATATTGTTGACCATTTGTATTAGCGCGCATGCGATAGTTCTTAGCAACGTAGCTGATACAGACTGTTGTTTGCTTTGCTTACTGAAAATTAAATATGCTACTAAGAAATTTGGGGTTAAAAAATTGACCAATTGTTTGGATGGTAGGAGGATAGTGAAAACATTTTTTTTGAAAGCTAATTCGGGGAGAGCTTCCCCACCTACTTGTTTCAAAAAAAGTCTCGTTTTTAGGAACGGGAGGAAACCCTGTCGTCCGGGTTAATCCTGGAAAACCGGACTAAAACCATACAAAGCACACACACGAAAAACAAGAAAGACAAAAGAAAAATTACAACACCGAGACACATGAACTCTTCTACGATGCCTCCGAGGGGGTGGATGACGTGACAGCGCCACCATCGCCGGCCAATCAAACAAGCTTGGCAAGGCTTTTCGCCCCGAAGTCTTTTGTGCCACGGGGGTTGGGCGGAGTGGTCGGCGGGAGGCGACACACTGGAGGTTCTTCAATGACGCCTTCAAGAAGGGGATTCCGTCCACTGGCCCGGGTAATCCGGGCTAAGCTTTCGCCTAGAACCTGAGGTAGAGGCCACACCGAGTTCTTGCTGCCCGCGAGGCCGTCGTGGGTTGCCACCCATTGCCGGCCGCAGCACACGTCGCGGGCCTTGCGGACTTCGCCAGCGACGGCGGGAGGCGCGCACCCGGCATGCGCCGGCCGCCGCCGCCACACGTCGCGGAGCCGCGGGACTCGCCAGCGGCGACGGGAGGCACGCACCGACCAGCGCCGGCCCGCCACACGCGTCGCGGAGCCACGCGGACTCGCCGCGGCGGCGGGAGCGGCGCAGCGCGTCACCGCGAGCGGGCTCGCCCTATGACATTCTGTCGAACACCTAGCGTGCAGCACCAGCGGACAGCACCAAGGTGACAGAGCAACTCGAACCTCAACCCATTTGTGTGCACGGAAGCCAAAGGCCGCGGAGGATCCCTAGGGTGCTCAAACAGCAGCCTTGTACTAGGGCACCCGCCGGTCGCGGCATGGGAAAGACACCGCCATCGGGAGCACCGCGGTCGGACTTCGCCGTCGGGAGCACGAGGCAGCGGGGTAGGCACCAACGCCATAGCCCAGGCGCCCGCCAGCGCTGCCGCGCCAAGCAGCCCGCTGGGGGAGCCGGTCCGCGGGAAGGGGGAAAGGGGACGGCCCCCGAGCTCGCCGCCGGCATCCACCGCAGGGGGCGGGCAGCACCCACCACCACGCCGAGATCCGGGCCATGGGGGCCGGATCCGTGCTCGAGGGCCGAGGATCCGTCGCCTGCAGGTCCAGTTCGCCGGCGTTCGACCAAGAAGAGGAAGGAGGTGGTGGTGGTGGTGGTGGTGGTGGGGGTGGGAGGGAGGGAGGAGGCGCTGGTTGGTCTCGCCGCCGCCGTCCACGGAGGGCCGCCACGGGCCTCCCGGCGACCCCCGGGGGGCCGCGGGGGGGGAGGACGGAGGTGGGTGGGGGCGCGCGAGGCGGCGGCGGCGCTTCGCCCGAAGTCGCCCCTCAGAGGAGCGACGCGGGGACGGGGTTCTCTCCGTGGTTCAGGATAGTGAAAACATAATGCAATTAATGTTTTACTTACATATTTCCTGTGATACGAGAGCTTAAGGCCCAGTTGGGTACAGTTAAACTTGAACAAGCAGCTTTACTGTTGAAGCTAATGCTGCTTTAGAAACTCGTTTGGCAAACCAGAAGTTTACGGCCGGCCATGTGGACTCAAGCTCCCCACAGCTTGCCACTGCAGAAAAAGACCGAGTTGCATCGGGCCAGTAATGGGAGTGGACTCCATGCGCCTATACTGTGCTAATCTTCAAATAACTGAATCCCATCAAGTGGAAACTAAGGCGAATTGTCTTTTCTCGATGCCACTCATTCATAGACGTTGCAGGAGGCGAAGGTTGTAGCAGCAGCTATAGGAGAGGGAGCTAGCTAGACAAAGAGAGCTCTGGTCACAGGATTAATAGAATGGCTCAGGATCAGGAATCAGGACCATGGCTAGAGTTGGGCTAGACTTGATTTGTATTGGAGCAAGGATACATGAGACGTCAGAGAGGTGGTTCCGTCCTAGTATTTATACATCAACATAGAAAAACACTAAAACAAATATGATTTATTCATGCTTATGACGGAATCATTTGAAAAACAAAAAATTGAAATATCTTGCAGGTCTAGCATTTACTTCTCTTTATTTGTGTCAACACACAAACGAACCATCCTAGCAACATTATGGCATATTAAGGCCGCATTTCCTCACCACCAAAATGGTGCCATTAAATTTATTTGAGAAGTAATAGTAAAGCTCATGTAACTTGTGCATTGAAGAATAGTATAGACTAGGTGGGTGAATACCCCACGTGTTCAGTGGCAATACAGATGTTATTGAAAGTATTTGTAGCTAGTAGTCGAGAAGATTTGTAGCTTTTAAAGTAATAGAAAAACACAGGAACAGAAAAACACTAGAATATGAACACAAAAAAAAAAGTACATGAGAATGTGATAGGAGTGCATGTAGGAAATAGAGGATTCCAAACAAACGTGAATTTCAAAGGGAAACATCAGTACGTGTGAAGATAACTGGCAAAACAGCTATATATGATCTTATAGCTGAAAAACAATATCATTAAGCAAATAAAGAACCATATAGATGTGTCTGAAGAAACCATGAGGTTATTAATTCTTTTTTTCTAGTATGCTTGCTATATTTCTTCACAATGAATCGGGTAAAACTACAAAAACCTTCTTAGCTGGGAATTACAGAAGCTCACTGTCCTGAGCAAAGCAGCCATGTCGTGAATCCTTTCTGGCTGCTGTGGCATCAACAAATCAAGAACCCAGTCCTCTGCCTTGAGTAACGGCCATCCTGATGATTACTTTATGGTGCATGATCGATTCTGGAGGCAGCGATTGGACCGAACAGAGGTGAATTATCTTTCCTCGATGCCACCCATTCATAGACCAAGGACGTTGCAGGAGGCGAAATCTAGCAGCAGCTATACATAGGGATAGATGTCGACAGATGGAGAGAGCTGTGGTCACAGGTTTGATAGAAATGGCTAGAGTCGAAAATGGGGCAGAGACTGATCGAGGAAGCTCCATTTTATGCTCAATCAGACTTGTTGAGTAATCTACTTGGTCACGTGATGGCTCAGAAATCATGACCATGACTGGAGCTGGTCCAGAGCAAATAAAGAAAAAAAACTGCATTAGTTAACTCAAACAAATAACCGGTAGAAAACAAGATATAGGGCCCACAATGTATGCAAAAAGTTAAGTAATAGTAAAAAATTATATATGATAATTATAAAAGTGTACCATGCATAACGCAATCGAAGGAGGCAGTATATATAGAAAGTGATTTTTTTTTACGTTATCATACTAATATCATCGGATTTCGGATCTGTACAATACGGTAGCCTTCACCCAGAACTCTGTCATCAGCTTCCACCTGCTTTTTTTTTTATTTTATTTTGTTTTATTTTAGGCCCAATTGTGCAACTCGTCCTATTCTGTAGTCTAATTGCTCGTTTGCTATTATTTTTTAAACTTACTCATTTGCCCTAGTTTTTAGTTTTCTAATTGCGCAGATACCCCTAATGGGATTAAACGAGCAATTGGAAGACTAAAAACAGAGGGGCAAACAAGCAAAGTTTAAATGGGCAAATGAGTGATTAGACTCCATAATAGGGACAATTACACAATTGTTCCCTTTATTTTATTTTATGGCGAAGCTACCATACTCGCCGTGTTCACCACATGTGTGATTGATATGCATGCACACATGCACACATCCCTCAGTTTCAGCATGATGGATCGCTGGCGTTATTTTTCTACGTTCCAATTATGATAACTCATGCGAATATCTTTTGCTGTCTCACTACCAGGCGGTCCTAGACTCCCACGAGCTTCCATTTTGAAATAAACTGAGATATAGTTCTTGCTTCAACAAATTACAGAAGTCATGTTTACGTACTTTTTAAAGATTGTGTGCCGTGTGTCATGTCTACGTGACAGGTAAAGCGCTGGAATTGCATTTGCCTTCATGAGCGCAACAAAGAAGAAAACAACAGAGAGCATCCCTGCATGTGAAAGCAGCCACATTGGCAAAGCTGGCCAATTTATCTAGCCTAGTAACTTTAGGAGCATGCCACGGAGGTGCTCCAGCTGCTGGAGCTCGATGATACGTATCCACATAACGTGCCCTGCAGACCTAGTGGCCTGGATCGGAGCGGCCCTTAACCAAAATGAATGTCCTGTCGCCTGGAGTATGTGTGAAATAATTGCCACCACTGATGCATCCGTGTAGCTATTTATAAGTACCTTAGATGTTTTTAGGTTGTGCTGTGATGATAGGTGAGAGTACAAAGGCCTATAAATATATAGCTGACAGTCAAGATTTTTGGTTCTGCTGTGAGTCTGTGACCAATAGCTGAAAGTGCAAACGCTGTGTGTGTCCTACCATTGGCTGCCATGTCAACGAGAGGTCAGAGTATGAAATGCTCAAATAAAATAGAGTGGCGAAGAGCAACCATGCATGTTTGTGGGAGTGAGATGCAATAGGAATTTCGGTGTAATGTAGTCTTGCTCGTTCATCTCCAGTTCTTCAGAGAATGCATCCATGTCACCACTTCCCAGCTGCAAAATTTGTCTATAGGTCATCGCTTAGACTACAAACAGTGATTGAGTCACTACCGCCAGAGGGCATCTACCGAGCGCTGGAACTTCTATCGAGACTCGAGAGCCCGACATCTAGTGCTCGGTAGAGTCTCCCTCTACCGAGAGCCGCTCTCGGAGGGATCAACTCTCGGTAGACCTCCCTCTACGGAGAGCCCAACCCTCGGTAACTCCGGGCTCTCGGTAGAGGTTGAGTTCACCGAGAGCCAGCCCTTCGTAAAGCTCCGTCCTTGGTAGTATTGATGTCCCGTGTCCGCAAAATGCGACCTAACGCCCCTATGTCGTCAACTCTACCTAGAGCGGCATTAGGCGCCGATAGATTATGGTCACTCTACCGAGAACATATCGAGATTACCATAACATTTCTAGATATAAGCTAGGTGATAAATTAATATATCAAGATTACCACATCATTTTGGTTCATTCGAGCCAGGTTTGTAGCCAATCCTGCAACATCATGCCTCATGTTCCAACTATTAGCTGTCATCGGTAAAGAGGAAAATGTGGGAAAAGTGTACCCAATTTCTTCAAGCTAGTGTACACATCCCATGACACCGAGAGCGTTTGGGTTGGGTTGGGGGGGGGGCTCGGTGAAGTGGGGGCTCTCGGTATATTTTGTTTTAAAGTTTTTTAAAAATAAAATGTCGGGGGCTCTCGGTATATTTTGTTTTAAAGTTTTTTTAAAAATAAAATATCACCAAGGGCGTTGTAGTGGACGCCATTGGTGAGAGGGAGGGGGGGGGTACCGAGAGCCCTGGTTTGAGCTTCCGTGCAAAATTTCACCGAGGCGCGTCTACGAGCACTCTATGGCCTTTACAGAGTGTTTCCGGCGCTCGGTACAGACCCTGTGTGCGGTAGTGAGTGGGCCATAGAGCACACAACAGCAGTCCACCATGTGGAAACTCAGATACTAAGGAGCTGAGCGCAACGAAGAACCTTCTCATATACTGCAGGCCACACAACCGCAGAAACTACCCATGCAGCCTAGAACGCGCTGTTCATAGGGAGTGCGGTGATAGGCTAGCAATCACCACACAGCATCAACGGGAATTCTACACAGTCCAGCTACATAATTCTCCGCAGTGCATGCATCCTGCTTATTCTCCAACTAAGTTCGAAGGAGACATCTGATGATGGCTATGTGGCTGTGAGTTTTGGGATGTTTTTCGAACATGTTAATGCTCAACAACTTAATTTTATGATTCCATTGGTGTCTGCAACAGTTGTGCTGTGGCCCAAAAAAGAAGATATAAGTCACTGTGTCGTGTATGGACCTATGGAGTGGGATGGGAGGTGGCAGGAATTCAAGGAGGACAAGATCATGGCAGTCTTGGACCTACAATGAATTATGAGATATATATTATGAGATATATATTAGCGAGTGCGCTTTGCGAGTGTGGCACTCGGCAAAGGCTTCGCCAAGTGTAAATCAGCCTTTGCCGAGTTCCGTACTGTGTTGTCTACCTCCACATCCAAAGCCCGCTGTATAATCCTGCTCGGGCCCATTCCTGTCTTCTCGTGACCACTGGGCCATGCCGTGCTTCTCAAGCTAGGTCTCTTGGTCAGCTTACAGTCTTCGTGACCATGCATTCTGTAGGTAAAGAATCCACACGACCTTGCATGGATGATTCAGCCTTGATGATGTTGTTGGACTCAGTAATGCACACTGTGATATTTCTTTTAATTTAGGATGGAAAATAAAGGGCATGCTGGTACATTTCAGTAGCTAGCACGAGGTCTACACATGCCTACACGTGAAGACATGTGAAAAACAATGTGACCGATAACCTCTCATCTCTAACCTGTCTTCTTCTGCAAGGATTCGCTGTCGCTGTTCCTAATATTGGGTATACATAGACAAAATGTACACGTTTGAGGTATTACATAGACAAAATGTAACCGTTTGAGGTATTAGGAAATTCAGGTACTCTGTTTTGGTGACACCTCAGTGGATCTTGTGAGCTTCACTGGAAGGAATGTACACGTGCATTGCACCATCGACTCACTCTGTACATAGAACCAATTGTACGGTGCACACGGTATCAAGAGACACCACACTAGAGTAGATGTTTATTTCCCTGTTCGAAAAATACTCGCTATTGTGGGCACCGAGAATCTGTGGGTACTTCAAAGGAATCAGGTTTTATGCACTCCTGATGATACTCTAAAACAAAATCATATGTATATGTATGTATCTTCTAGTGTTTCTCTTTATGTGAAAAACATTCCAAAACTTCTTATTAGCACTGACAAGTTAAAGGGAAGCTGCCCTCAGTTGATTGCTAGAAGTATGCTGCAAAATCAATATTCAGTCAACCCACAATTGCAGAGCACCCTGTGCATCCACAGAACATCATCTATCGTTATTGAGCCAAGATATGGCCGAGCACAAAATGTCCAATGTAGCTGATTCCAAAACTGATCATAGGGCCCTCATTCTAGTTAGGCACAGTTATATCCATTTTTCACTATGGCAGATAATGATGGATTTGATTGGTGTCAGCCAATTTAAGTTTCAATTAAATCAAATCAATTCAAAGAAACAAAATGAATGATAGGTGCAACAATGGTGTACTATGGGAAATGGACTACAGGCTGACTTAATTGAGTAGTACTTAAATAGCGGCTTCTATAGTCACATATTGTGAATTTAAGAAAATTAGAAGGTGTACGTGTGGCACACCCAATGTGACCTCCATCGTCGAACCTTGGAAGCAGAGTTTTTTTGACATGGCTTCATACTACTCCTATTCACTGTAGCACCTATTCATCACACGGATCTTTATTGTTGTCTTGGCGCAGGAAGGACAGACGTAAATCTCAGTATTAATGGTTCTCATGCTAAGTACTTTTTATTTGATTTTGTATTTAGTGTGATATTTTCATATTTTGGGATTGAAGGGCCGGTACGTACATTTGAGATAAAGATATGGCCCACGAACATAAATTACTATCTGGATCAGCCATGTTTAAATGAACTGAGAAGTTTATGCAAGCTCCAAAAACTATATATGCCAAGGCAAGACAATGTAGTATGTCTTGTACCTGCTATGAATCGAGGGAGCTGTAAAATAGACAGGAAACAAGATACATAGACAAAATGTTATACGCGGTGAGTCAGTAATAGGCATGGGTGACATTTGGAAATTCAAGTGCTTTCTTCTGGGAAAACTTAGAGTATCTTGTATGTGCATCTGGACTGCAGATCATCATCGTACAATCATGTCATGAAAGAATGTCGTGTGGGCTGTATATGGGGACACACACATGACCAGTCACGCCCACTGGGTAGAATGTGCACCAGCAGTTCCAAGACTTGCGGTGCACAGGGTGTTGCGTGAGACCCCTGAAACAAAAAGAACAGCGTTGCCTGTATGAAAAAACAGTGCCCGTAGTGGCTACCTAAAAAGCTAGAGCTCAAGAAGATTCTTGTATATGTGTATTTTCTTGCTTTTTTTCCTTGTGAAAAATAATCACAAAACATATTAGCACTATGAAGTTAATGGGACCCTGCATTTTGTTGATGGCTTCTATTTTCTTCAGTCTTCGAACCACATACACCTCCATAAAAAGAGAATGCATATACTTGTACATTTTGTTCTTGTAAATGATTAAATTTACGATGCCCATACTAGCCCTCAATTAAGTTGGGCAATGCTGTAACTGTTTTGCAGAGGATGGTTTTGCTGTCAATAGAAGCCAATTGAATGTTGTGTTAATGTTTGCAAACTCCTTTTGTCCTAGAATATGTTTAGTACTAGCCATAGTACAAGATATTACTACTCTTGTTTGTCTTTTAATATTACTCCTCTAGTACTAGAGGCTGGTTTCTTTGGTGAGCAACTAAAATCAATTGCTTCTTCAACCCCAGGAGATCGTACTGCCTTCCCTTTTTTTCCATGCTCTACTTTTTGCTTGAGTTTGTAAGGGTTTGAACTGATCCTTCAGCTTCACCTGCTGAATCTGTAGTTTGACAAAATTTAAGTGGTTTAAGTATTTTTATTTAATACATAATATTCATGAATTCCATCAGGTAAATGCACCTAACATGCATGCAGATCTATGTCTAGAATTTTCTAAAGCTACAGATGACCAGCTCGAGACACAATCCACAGCTAGAGCTCTGCCAGCTGCCGAACAGAACCTAAACATCTCGTATGATGGTTAGATCACTCAAGGGAGACATACCACTCCCAGAATGATTTCTTCTGATAATGAAGACCCAAGCCCTGTAACTCTCCGAATCCATAGCCATTGTGGAACTCCACAGATAACCACGGCTGAACTCCATCCCCACGAGCGAGTGATCCAAGAGCAGAAGCAGCGTAGTCCAGCTATACTTGCCTTGCTACAGTGTCCAATTCTTTTGGGTATTGTTCTAATCCTGATGTTTCCCATACCTAAGCTACATTGGACTATTCTAGCTATAGAAAACATACACTGTTCGCTGGTGGCTTCTGGTTTAGCATGTACAGCCGCGCCGAACTACAAAGAATGAGCTGAGGGTCTGAACTACTGCTGTCGAAACAAAAGCAAATGAAGCATTTTGTTGTAGCATCAAACTATGGACAATCACAACTGTGGCCCTCTTTCTGTACAGTCCAGATGCATGGAGAGAGAAAATCAACATTTCCTGACTAATAGTACAAACACTACTAACCAAAAACTTTTGCGTCACGTGCGATCTAGAATTTGCGTGGCAGGCAAGGGTGCCCGTCACCCATTAAAGATCACGGAAAATGCATGATTAACTATGGCGGGCACTGTAGGCCCATCACGGTTAATAAAAAAAACCAAACCGGTGCCCATCTGGACCTGGATCTGGGCTGTTGGGCCCAATCCACTGCCGGGTCCACCGCCACGGATCGAGACCACCGGTGAGATCGTCGACGGCGTCCTCCACCAGATCGAGACCGCCGGTGAGGAGGGCGGGGACGCGCCGCTGCGGGATCGAGCCGCCCTCTACACCTCCGCCATCGAGCTCCACCGCCTCGCGCCGCCGTGGCCCCAGCCCCCGCCGCACGCCACCACGCCCGGAGATCCAGGCCTCGCGCCGCCATGGCCCTAGTCCAGCTCACGCGGCTCCACCCCAGCCCCGCAGCGCCGCCGCCACTTTGGATGCTGCCTCATGCCACCGCGGTCTCGGTCCCGCTCACGCTCAGCGTCTCTACCCCTCGCGCTCACGCGCCGCCCGCCCCGGATCCGGCATCCCCGTTGTGCCACCACTAGATCCGACCCGGGATGGAGTGGGAGAGGGAGATGAGCAAGGTCAATGGATGGGGAGGAGAGAAAGAATGAGTGGCACTACCGGACTCGAGGCTTTTGCCGAGTGTCAAAAACACTCGGCAAAGGCCCATATATACTCGGCAAAACCTTTGCCGAGTGTAACACTCGGCAAATAGCACTTGACAATGTTTACACGGCAAAAGGGCCTCTTTGCCGAAAGTGTTTTTGTCGAGCACACAGCAAAGGAAATAATACAAGGCAAAGGAAAAAATATGAAAAAACCAAAAAATAATACTAAAAAAAAAATTTTTAGGCGGAGGCTGCCATCAACTAGCTACAGCCAGCCACAAACCAACTCAATTTTTTCCATCATTTTTCAAGCAATTTCAAATGAAGAAATGCTTAAAATAAACTTTGTAAATCTCATAAAGATATGAACTTTTGTAGTTGAAAGTTTTTGGTTTGAATTCATCTTAACATGCAAAACTAGGTCTGAATCTCTCAAATTTCAAATTTGAAGAAATTCGTATTTTTCAAACGACCTCGGTTGAAAAAAAATTCTAAATGAAAATTATAGATCTCGAAAGATATGAAACTTTGTAGTTGACAACTTTTTATTTTAATTCATTTAGGACCTCAAAAACTGGTTTGAAAAATTGTTTTGCCCTCTTTGTCAAGTGCCTTTTTTTTGCACTTTCGGCAAGAATATCTTTTGCCGAGTGCCTTTGTTTTTTGCACTTTCGGCAAAGCCTTCGTTGCCAAGTGTTGTATTTTACCGTGTGTTTTTTGTTTGGCTGTCGACAAATAATTTTATGACTTCTGGGATTAACAAAAATTTTGCTATTTAACCCTTGTCAATTCGGCCAAATAGAATGTGACTTATGAAAATTTTGCTATTTTCATGACATGATGTAGATGTTACAAAGGAACCATATGCCTTAAAAGAAGCAATTACAAATACATGGATTCTGTCCCCATCCATTGGTTAAATATACCATAGAAGACAGGCTATAAACCTATATTTGCCCATGCATGACAAATATATATCTTGCTTTACCATGAATATGGAAATAAAAATACATAGAATGTTGTATAGTGGATCAATAATAGGGATGTGAGGTGTTGGGACATTCGGCCACTCTATGTGCACAAGTTTTGGTGTTCCTCAAAGTCTCAAACCTATGCAAGGCACCATAGACGAGACGAGGAATGGAGTCAGTCTGGCTGAGCAAGACACCATGGTTGACGTGGGCAAGGTAATGATCTGGTGTGATGCCTGGCACAGTGAGGATCAATATGCTGGCAGACCACTTCTGGGCACTTCATTGCTACTCCAACAAGAAAACTCTATCCGTTGCTTATAAGTCTATTTGTACAGCCGGATTCCAGACACCTTTTTCATTCGCGTCCCTGAATGCTCGAAAAGGTCACCTAGTCTAGTCTATTTTTTTCATTTTGGACATTTCACAGGTGAAAGCTGAAAAAACTGAAGAGAGTACAAAAGCAGTGAACTGCATCCTGCCTATAAATAATTGTCATTTGGTTGTGCTATGACCAATAACTGAAACCAAAATCCATGTGTGCCTAGCTAGCTACCGTCATATCGATCTGCCAAGATGAGAATGCACGAGTGATGAACGCTGCAATGCTCAGGAAAAAAATGTGTGGCGTCCATGGACAACACATGCACATTACTAGGATTGAGATGCAATAGGAGTTTTGGTGGCAGCTAGTCGCGATAGTTCATCTCAATCTATGCAGAGTGTGCATGTGCCTGCGTGCTCAGCGGTCGGTGATTTGAAGACTCTGGTGTACGTGACACCAAAGCTGTGTATTGTCTGTGAAGTTCAGTAATGGAATTCAGAAGTTCTCTAATACATATCTTTTGAAACATTGCACGTACCTTAAAGCTAATTAATTAACCTGCATGTTGCCTTGCGCAGCTTGAATGTTGACGGTAGTTGTTGAATCACCGTAGGCATACATTTGAATTAAAACCATTCATTGTTCAACGTGTTGCTCTGTGTCTCGCGTATCCTTCCCCTCTGTTCCGTTGCGCCATCTCTTGTCGCCGTGCAGACTGCAGAGAAAGTTTCTCTGGCGGCCGCAGCGATGCGAAGCAGAGAAAAAGGCGTTGGCGTCGGGCTGGGAGAGGTTTGCGTCAGTGTTGATGCTTTGCTGTGAACCTGCAAAATCGTCAGGAAAAGAATTCCAATTGGGGGCCAATGTTTGATTTATTGGAAGTGATATTTGGGATACTCTTAGAGAATGGACTTTTTATTTCCGCCCAGTACATTTTTAGGAGTTCAAAATGGATGTTTAAGGAACAAAATATAGGATACAGATGCTCATACCAGGGAACGTTCTCTTGGATAAATTCCGATTTTGTTTCTTTTAGAAAAAATAAAAAGTGTGTCACACTTAGACGATAAGCACAGATTTACCCGCAATCGAGATCGGCTAATGATCTTTCCACACTTGCATGAAAACACGCATGGTGGATATGATGCAAAACGTGCATCTATATTGAGCTCTGTCCACTGTGCGCAAGGCATCGCAGAATCAAGAGGACACTTAATTTTGTACAAAACGTGCATCTATATTGAGCTCTCTGCCATAGTCTCTGAATGTGGCCCAATCGAACGCATGAACGGATTAATATCAAAGGATGAATGGTTGATTTAATTAAGATGCGCGTAATTTTTCTAAGTAGGTGTAGGAGAGAGCAGGCCTCATAGGTATTTCTGTTCATATGTTAAAGACCTAAATGATTTTAACATTACTCCAACCAAATAGTGCTGCAAAAAATGAAACTGTAATATTTTTGCTGACGAGATATATATATATATACACGGATGATTGTACTGTGACCTGCTTTGTGGCTATAAATAGTGGTCTTTTGCATGTGCTATGACCAATAGCTGAAAGTGCGAAACGTGTGCATATAATCGGTGCCAAGACGAGAATGCACTAGCTAGAGATGGAAGAAGAAATGGTGAGAAAAAAAATACTATGTGACGTTGGTGGACCATGCACATTCCTGGGAGTGAGATGTAATAGGAATTTTGGTGGAAGCTAGTCACACTGGTTCCTCTAGAGTTCTCGAAAGTATGTATCTCAGATAGTGCTACCAAGTTGTCCGTGATTTGACAGACTCTGCTGATAGTGACAGAAACAATTGTGGTTAGTGTTACTGATACTTACTGCTGCCTGCTGTATATTCTGTTTAAAAATTGCTCCAATAAACCACTACTCGAAATAAATTGCATCTATCTTGAAGCAACTCTAATTGATTAATTATTGTCAGGACCACACGTGTGTCGCTATCCATTGTTTAGGGTTGAGGAATTTAGTTACTGTGAGTTAATTGTCTATTTCATTCATCTTCCCCTTGCTAGGCAAGCATTGGAACTAACACCTTCCATTGTTTAGCATTGAGGAATTTTGTAACTGTGAATTAACTGCCCATTTCATCTTCTTTTTGCTTGAGATTCTGAATGCTGCACATGTTTCTTCCATCAGCCATGTTTGTATCTGTACTAACAATGCATTTGTGAGATCAGTCTGTTGTGGAAGTGGTTCGTGCCTTTTCTTCTTCATTCTTCTTGTAAGAGTGGCAATGAATGTTCTCAATTTATTATACTTAGTATTATGATCACTACCCCAGAGAAGCGACATCACTGCCGGAATTACAACCGGCAGTGGCAACTGGCAAGTCAGCAGTGATGGCCCTGGCTTTCTGCTGCCGGTTTCCCACCCGCAGTGTTAAGGTTTACAAAAAAAAAAAAAAAAAAAAACCCCGCTGGAGCATGCTCGCTACCCCCCTGCCGTTGTTGCCCCTTGTCGCCGATGCCATGGTCGCCGTCAATTGCAAGCTGCAGACGCCACCATCAAACCACTTTGTTCAAGAAAAGAAGAGATTCAACACATCGCAAATTAACTCATTCACAAATCAATTCCTAACTCATAGACAAAAGAGCACAGCTCGACACATCAGAAATCGAATGGATTTGTACATCACGCAGAAGGGTTGAACACACCACAAATCAACTCCACAAATTGATTCATACAAACATAGAGAAAACACAGGGCCGGATCAACCCTTATGTGTGAAGAGACGAGCTAGAAAGCACAGGGCTGGATCTGCGTGGTGGATTCTCACTCCTGGCCGCCGATTTGGCCATCTCTAGCATGGATCCGAGCAGACAGGCGACGCGAAGTGGTGGCCGCTGCCGTCTTGGCCGCTGCCCCCATAGGATCCATCCTCTAGCTAGCTGCATACATGCATGGTACTTGCCTCCACGGGATCCATTGTGTTCTAGCTACATCCATTGGGTACAAAGTAAGCAGATCAAAGAACTGTGTCACCTCCACTGCATACATCGGGAAGGAGAGATACACGACATACAAACCAAGCTAGGTCTCACGGCGGAGAAAAGAGAAAGCATAAGGCGGATCCGCGCGGCTGCACTCACGCCGGGGTGGATCCGCACTCCTAGCCGCTGCCGTGGCCATCACCAGCATGGATCCGAGTAGACAGGCGGCGCGATGTGGTGCCCGCCGCTGTGCACCACCGCTGCATGTCCGCATCCACGGGTGCAACAGGCGGTGGTGCCCACCGCTGCCCCCCACGGAATCCGTCGTCGATCTGCTATGCGGTGTGGTGGTGCTGGAAGGTGTGCCTAACCTGAACGAAGTGATAAGGTGTGGGGGTGCGGTTGGAGAGAGAGGACGAAAGATCCATGGACGGGTGTGTGGGTGAGTTAACTTGAATCAATAGAAATTTTGGGTCCGATGCATAAATCGCTGCTGGGTCCAATAATCCAACTAACATAGATAAGATATCACTGTCGGGTTTTAATATCCACCAGTAGTAACATGCATTTCAATGCCAGTTCTCAGCCATCCCCTCCTAAACTTAGCCCAGAATAGTCCATAAAGAGTATTCACCGTCGGTTCTCTCAAGTCCGGCAGTGATATAGCTACGGACTGAAAGTCGCTGATTAAAGGTTGTGGTGTATAGTGGCAATGGGGACTGGCTCATGATCCCACCTCCTAATGAAAAGACGTGTGGGTGATGTGATGGTGGTACACTTCGAGAATATTGTCTCATTGGTGGTGGCGCCAGACGGTGACATTATGGTGGTGGTATCTGGAGCTTCTTCATTGTGAATATAGGCCATATCACATTCTACGCACATGTGAAGCGCCGCCACAATCATTGGAAGATGAGATTGGCTGCACATGTGGTGGGAACACAAGAGGATTAATGTGCTCAACGCGGTCTATCTTTGCAAGTGCGTAGGTGTCCCCCCCTCTCAGATTCCATTAGACTAGCTTCAAGTTTCGTGCAAACAACACCTCAAAACCTATACCCTAAACACTAATTGAACCCTAAACTCTATATTAAGCCCTAAACCCTAAGCTCTATATTAAGTTCTACACCAAAGTGAACCCTAAACTCTAATCTCTATATTAAGCCTTGAACCCTAATCTCAATATTAAGCCCTAAACTCTAATCTCTATATTAAGCCCTACACCCTAAACACAAATCTTGAAGCAAATCCAATGGAATCTGAGAGGGGGACACCTAGGCACCTGCAGACTACATTCAGCGTGCTTAATGTAGTAGTTTTTGATGTAGATGAACTTATCTTCGCCAATCCGAGGGCGACTGCTCTCTCTTGAAGAAATTTATGTATATCTAATCTGTAGCCTCCAGACTCCTCGATCAAGTAGTCATGGTTTCCAACCCTCCAGCGTCTAATTGATCAGTTATATGGGTTTAGGTGTTGAGGGATTGGCCTTAATCACGAAATCACCTTTGGTCTTATTTATATACATGCCGTGGGGCCAGGGCCAACTCCAGATGTAACCCTTAGGGTTGCTGCCGATCGTGTTGTTTCACACTGACAGGTAGACGTAATAAATATTAGTGAAACAAATATGTTGGCCTGAAATCACATTCCAACAGTTATATCTAGACCTGTTACGGACGTGGTTTAATAGCTGTACCCTCAGCTTTGTATCTGCCTTTATAAATACCCTAAACTGCAAAACCCCTCTGCATACCATCGACCGTGAAGACAAGAATGCACGAGAGATCTAACTGGAAATGCTGAGGAAAATAGTTTGTGGCCTCGATGGACCAGCTGGTTCCCTAGCTAGGAGTGTGAGACAACAGGAATTTTGGAAGTAGGTTGCCTGGCACGCTTGGCCGCATGTTGAGAGTAAGCATCCATGGGGCCATTACCAAGCTGAAGCTCTTTCCCTGGATTACGGATAGTGGTCGGCCCTGCAGGGCTTTTGCACTCCATGTCCTAGCTCACCTACAAGGAGCTCAACGCTGGTGAAGGTGCTGCTTCAGTATGGCAGTCCACACAAGCACCACGAACCAATCTTGCCCATCCACAACGAAGAAATGATGAACCAGCCTTTTGCAACGTTATGGCTTCACATCTTGCGAACCTGCAGGCTATGTTTATTTATTTATTTTTTTTGAGTGAAACAGGAGGGGAGCTCTCCTACTGAGCTTTTATTTAAATTATTAAATGGCAAACCATCTTTATATGCTTATCTCTGTTCGGGTGAATAGCCCGATCGATAAAAAAAATGCTTATCTCTGCTCTTGGATAAATGTCCATCGCCTGTAGACCTGTATACGCCAGTCACAAACCTCCAAGCCAAAGTTGAAGCAGCAAAACCATACACTTTTCTTCTGTAGTCATTAGATTCCTGGGTTCCTAGCCCTATGCACGGGTGGATTTATATGGTTTCCACGGATTTTGTGAACCACCGGCAAAATGCAACGCGAAGAGCGACATGCTTGATGAGTTAGGTGGACATCTAGCTCGTTAATGAAGCAGCAGAGCACGGCTCACAGGCAACATGCAACGCGCGCTCCACTTTACTCCTCCTTCACTCATTGCCAGCGGTGACTGCACTGGCAAGCGGCCACTCTCAAATACGACCACGGTGAGTCATTGCGCACATCTGCACCAGAGAGGTGAATGTGGCGGCAGCGCCATCACTAGAGACAGACTCCAAACGCACTTGAGCTTTCTCAGTTCTCACCAAGATGGTGCTGGGTCACTGCATGACACTGGCAGCCGTGCACTTTCTACTTTTTGATTCAAAACTATATTTTGTTTTCAGGTGCTACTTTGACACAGCAGCCTGATGGGTCCAACAATGTGTCCACCAGAACCATGCTAAAATTATTTCTATGGTTTGGGTGGATCTAACACAAGTAGGTTGGGTGTTGCCAACTCATCCATAATGGCCTATCGGTTCCTCCTAGCACCAACTATTTCAATTCTCATACTCTAAAAAAATTATTTCAGTTCATTCAAAGAGAGTTCAGAAGCCAACAACGGTCGGACCGACGACCACAAGGAATATGATTTTTTAATAGTCACTACCAACGGCTGCCAGAAATATGTATTCTTTAACGAACCAAGCATGAGGACAGCAACATGCCACCAGATCATGAAAATGAAACTCGGCACTGGCACCCACAGTGGCTAGCACCGGTGCATAACCCTCTATCACTCGTTTGACCACCTGTAAAAGCACACACTGTGGGCAGTCTCAGAGGCCATGGCCGATCAAGCCATTTTAACCTACACCACCGCAGCAGCAGAATAGGGGAAATGTTCTTTCTGGGTATGAAGCTTGCGCGACGGCAGTGGCTCGTACATTACCATAGTGACTGAGTCATCGGCTGGCACGGTGTACCATGCCTAACAAGCGGGAGGCGCCCACGAGACTGTGATGAGGCATGCATCGACGGTGCATGATAACCATGAACAGGGGTATGTATTCACACAATTTCCTGATTGTAGTTGTAGACACATATGTGTGGATTTGTAGTTTCTTGTGCAGGAACTGTAACCATCAGTGCCAATTTTTTATGATTATTATAGGTAAAATATAATTTCCTAGTTTCATCTGGCGTATGTGACAAACATAAAGTCGAGCCTAGACTACAGATTACAGCGCGCTTTGAGAGATTAGATGGGAAGGGAAGCCTTTATAATGACAGTCTTTATATAGGAGACCCTTCTCATACCTTTACCTCAGACGCAAGCTAGTTACAAACCTTTTGACCAACAAACTTATCCAACTAAAAAACTTATTCGTCTCCTGCTTTTGCCCCGGAGCATTTGCTCCTGTGTATAGTTGCGTGGCCCCACTGCATTTCACAAGAAGCAATTATTTTTTGAGGCAAAGAGGACAAATTAGTACAGCTTAACATCATTCCTAGCAGTAAATTCATTGGATTGTCATGCTCTTCCATGACCACATAGTAATGGACATTGTCCAGATAGATATGAATGTGCCTATATATATTCTATATATGGGCAATTCAGTTTTGTAGTTTCGTTCACTTCACACAAGAATAGAGTCGGAGGAACAAGGAGAGGGAGAGGAAGTGAGAGGGTTCCTTCTATCTAGTGTAATGTCATGTTGGTTTCATGAACATGCACAAGCTCGAGAACATGGATGCACATTGGGCTTGGGAGGCATCAGATGGCAACTTAATGTTTTGGCGCTTCTAAGATGAGTAGCTTTCGATTTTGAGTGATACCGGTTATGGTACATCAGCACTTTCATTCTCATCTTTTTTTTTGTAGAAGTTCAGCAGTTGTACAATCCTACTGCAATCAAGCATTTGGCTGATTCAGACTGGTGAACACAGTGGATTTCAGTTCAGTCCCATGTTAAGTTCATTTCTGTCCATTTACATTACTATACGGTTTAGTGGCCAGTCCATGGGTTGTCTAGCTTCTTTCCAGATTCTTCTCAAATGAATATTAGAACAATATTTTTCCCCACAGTACTTGTTACACCCATTTTTAAGAACAAAAGAGGATGCACTAAATCTTATGTGCGCCCTAGAATGTCACACAGTGCTTAAAATGACCATCACAGTGCTTATTACATAGCGAACAAAAAAAATAATAGTGCTTATTACCATCTTATGCCGACAAATATATAAAATTACCATCACAGTGCTTATTACATTGCGAACAAATATTCATTTCAATGTCTTAAACAATAATAATAGTATCTAGAATAACTCTCGCACCATAACAGCTATCGGAGTGATTCTTGCACTCAGAGAAACATATGGAACTGTACTTTTGTCCAGAGTTTTCTCATGATTTTGGTCGAACAAAGGCAGAGGTATAAACCAAAGAACACGGACTACTCCGAAAAGACAGGATAGGGCAGAAACAAGAAAACTAACCATTTTTGTTTTTTCCACCGTCTGATCCAAATCATTGACGATCCATTTTTTCCAACCTTGTAAATATGAATATGCATTGTCACTTTATTTTAGAATTTCTTTTCCCAGCTGAAGTGGAACTTTTAGTTTGAAAGCAAATATATTTAGGCTTCTTTCATTGGCCAAAAACACTTTGTTAATATAACTTCATTATTTATGTGTCACAATGTAAGTAAGTTTTACAATTTTCATTCGCATTCCTGAATGCTGGGAAAACACTTGTATTTAGTCTATTTTACTTTTTGGACGTTTGATAGGTGAAAGCTGAAAAACAGACGACAGTGCAAAATCTGTGAACTGCACATCCTGCCTATAAATAATTGTCTTTTGGTTGTGCTATGACCAATAGCTGAAACCACAAGCCGTGTGTGCCTAGTACCATCGGTGCCAAGATGAGCGTGCATGAGAGATGAACGCTGAAATTCTCTGGAAAAAAAAAAAAATGTGGCATCCATGCACCACATGCACATTTCTATGATTGAGATGCAATAGGAATTTTGGTGGTAGGTAGTCGCGGTGGTTCATCTCAAGTCCTGCACAAAAATTGTAAGTTCTGGTGTATTACTTATATTTTATACTAGCTGTGTGTTTTACATGAATTTCAGTAATGGAATTCAGAATTTCTCTAATACACATCTTTTGAAAAATTGAACGTACCTTAAAGCAATGCTAAGTAATTAACCATTACTGTGCAGCCATACATTGGAATTAACACCATTCGTTGTTCAACTTGCTGCTCTTTATCGCACGTATCCACACCCTTCAAGGTGATGCGAAGTAGGGAAAGGCGGTGCTGTCGTTCTGGGAGAGGCGTGCGGCGGTGTTGATGCTTTGCTGCAAACTTGCGAAATCGTGTGAAAAAAAAACTCGTGGGGCCAATATTTGATTTGTTGGAAGTGAACACTAGTACCGATTCGATTTTGCGGCAGGGGCGAGATCTTTTCCGTGGCGGGCACAATTTGCACCCACCACGGAAATGATCTGGCCCCGCCGCGCCCGCTGGGCGCTCTTCTACGTGGCGGGCGCCCTTAACGCGCCCGCCACTCAAAAGATCATCTTTTACGTGGCGGGCGCCGCAACGCGCCCGCCACGCAAAAGATCTTAACCGTGGGCGGGCGCGTTGCGCGCGCCACGCCACGCGTCTTGCATTTTTTATGTGGCGGGCATATTAGGGCGCCCGCCACGCAAAAGTCCGCAGCCTATAAATCCTGGGCCGCCGCCTCTTCATCTTCTCCACGAACTTCCTCTTCCAACTCTTGTGGGGGAGGTTTTGATCAAAAAATCGACAAAAACTTTGATTTGGGTGTTTTGGCTTTGATTTGGTGGAGGAGAAGACACTAATTGGTCGATTAATGCCTCTTTTGATCTTTCTTTCCCTCTTTTTCATCCCTCTCTAAATCTAGAGACATGAGGAGAGAGAAAAACTGCCTTTTCTCTAGATCTAGATCTATGGTGGAACTTCTTTTTTTTTTTTGTTTTGGAGGAGTTAGAAAAACTGTCTTTCTATAGATCTAGATCTCTGGTGCAACTTCATCTCTTTTTTTTGGTTTGGAGGAGAGAGAAAACTGTCTTTCTCTAGATCTAGATCTATGGTGGGACTTTCTTCTCCTTTTTTTTTTTGGGTTTGAGTACTATGTAACGGCACTAAGCTTTTTGGAAGAGCAGGGATCGATCGGGATGGAGAGGCACCGAGCCCACCGGATGTATGAGATGAAGAGGGTTGATGACGAATACTTTGATGAGGTGAAGAAATTTGTTGCTCGGCGAAGCGACCTGGCCGAGATAATTCAACGAGCCCCGATCATCCGTCCGCGCCAAAATGCAAGAATCAAAAGCGTTCTCGACATTGTCGTGCGATCTCACCTAATCATGCATGGCTTCGTCGCTGACTATTTGGTCCGGACTTTTCACGGCGAAGAAGTTCCACCCTTCGATCCACCACGATCCAAGGTACGGCGCGGTCCGCCCGATGCAAGATACGAAAGTCCACCACCGGTCCAATTCCATCGATTTGTTCGAAACCACGGCCGACGCCGACGATGACGACGCGATGACGATGGTGGAGGGGACGGCGAAAGCGGGGAGAATCCTATGACGCAGCCCGAGGATGTCCGGGTTTTTGAAGATTTGGTCAACCGACTTCGATGAGGGCGACATTCGTTTGGGTGCCCGAGATGGTTGGAAAACTTCAAACAGATGAAGCGTGCAGCGCTTGATCCTCTTTACAAAGACAAATCCGAGGGTTGCACGGCTGAGTTTTACCCCCGAACTTGCGATGTTGAAGTCTCGTCATGGCTGGTCCGACACTAGCTTCAATGAGCTCGTAAGTTACCCGGCCTCCACGTATCCATCGCCTAACAAGGTTCCCGCTAGTACGTATCGCGCTAAGAAGTTGATCCGCCCGGTGGCGATGAAAGTGAAGAAGTTCAATGCCTGCCCCAACCATCGTATCCTATATCGGGCGATCGAGACGAGAATTTGACCAGCTTGTCCGCGACTGCGTGGCGCTTAGTCGATACAAGCGGAATGCCGGATGTCGCGTGGACGATGACGCCGATGAGGAAACAAGACGGGCGAAAAAAAAGAAGAAGGGGCGAAGAAAACCAAAGGCGCCAATGAAGAAGATCATGTCAACGCAGGACGAGGAAGAGGAAGGTTACACGCAGAGGAAACGTCCGGGCGCTGTCAATGTGGTACCTTCCGGTCATCGATCGCTGCGGGCTCTCTATGGGAACCCCGAGGATGCTAAGCACATGACCGCATGCATCTAGCGATCGTGTAAATGATGACGGGAAGCTACGGCACCCTTCGGATGCTAAGCAGTGGCAAGACTTCGACGCCGCCTACCCCGACTTTGCGGAGGAGCCCGTGAACGCTCGGTTCGCATTGAGTACCGATGGAATGAACCCATTCGGTGACTGAAAGCAGCACGCACAAAGACGCTGTCGGTCGCCCTCACCATGTACAATCTACCTCCACATCTTTGTCAAAAGCGCAGGTATGTTTTGCTCACCATGCTCATTTCGACCGGCAGCCCTAAGAACGATATAGATGTGTTCCCGGAGCCGCTCGTGGGAGGAGATGCAGTACTTGTTTGATGATGGGGTCAAGATGGTTGATGCGCACCGCAGCGTAAGTTCACTCTTCGTGCCATCATCTTTGTCACCATCCGTAACACCCCGTAAGACAACACAACAATCCTCCGGAGGATTACCACACTACATAACTACGGAGTACGCGAAGCAAAACCTCGACATCTAGATTGAGCATAAAAATAAGTCTTCTACGATTACATATGAAGGATCATCAACCTAACCGAAAACCTCAGCTATTTACTACAAGATACAAACCGATTCTACAACCAACTATTATGTTATAGAGAATGTGATCGTTTGAAGTGTACAACATATGTGCATGCTACTCCCATCCCGCTAAGCATCCTCGAAGCTCAAGTACCCGAGATGGGGAAACAAGCGCATGAGGTTTATGGAAAACCTCGCCAAAGCAAACTGCTTCAACCAAGTTATTTAAATCACAGTTTGATTAAGCATTAGATTTAAATAGCATAGTAATAGAAACATCCAAAGCCTTATATAAATATCAATCAATATATACTTCCAAGTGTAATGCAAATAACTTCATAGAAACATAAATATGCTTACAAGTGCAATGCAAATGATGCAATGCAATGCATGACTTCACTTCTACCCACACAACCCAACAAGAGGGAGTGGAGGCTGCAACCACAATGCTCATCAATGTGCGTTGCTGTACCGGTACTTACCGCACCAATTTGGCTACGGTTTCTTCCAATGCATACCAACGGAAAGAGTGCAAATGCAAATGTTGCAATGTATGCACTTCTCATACTTCATATACATCTCACAATTCATAATTTAGAAAGTAGTACCACAAGATACGAAGAATGCCATACTTCAAAGTAAACCAATAACTTCAATTTTAGATTATCCGGCTAGTGTGAGAAACTGAAATTTAGTGGAGGCAATTCAAACAACAAAGCTAAAGCATGTGGACCACGGCGCCACGTTTACTTGCCTTCACCGAAGATCAATAGAGAGAGCTAAGCACGATCTGAAGTTACACCACCTGATCACAAGTATATCTCATTACCAATTCCATCATACAAACAAATCAAGAAGGCAACATACCCATAAAGCGTCCCAAACCCGCTATTTAGACATCTACCATCTCACTACCGATCGTAACAGCAGCGCTGATCCTTATCTTTTTCATAGACAAATAACCATACCATAATAAATTCCCAAGATCTACCAGATCATAGAACATTCATTTATCTACAACTTCCGTATTATGAAATTTGGCATAAGAAGTCTAGAAAATAACATAAACACCTTTTGCATCTTAACTGAAGATTCTGTCAATCAAAACAGGACAGCAGTCTTGTAAAATTAAAAACTGGAGATATATACATTCAAAAATTATGTTCTCTAACAATCTGGAAAGCTTAAGAAAAACTCTACAATTAGTATTTAGATCATAAGTTCAAATTCATCCATTAAGAGGGCCAAAAACTGGATCGATCTAAAACTGTCCAGATTTTCGTCACTGCAAAACAGCCATCTAAGAAAGTCTATATCTCCAAATATACAGAGGCTATAAGGGTGATATTGGACTCAAAAAGAAAGATATCGAAGTCCTCTACAAATTTGTCCACTTGGTCAAAATTTATTAAGGCCATTATGGCACTCGAAAACAGCAATGAACAGAAACTGTACACTCTGACGGGATTTCAGATTTGGGGCAAGATTAATTTCGGGAATTTCGTGAATGACTCCAATTATACCCCTCCTAATTCAATGATTCGATCCATAGAACTCGATCCAAGAAGTAGATTAGGCTTTGGCACCTCACCTAGGGCAACTGCAGCGAGTACGACGATGAGACACCGGCTATCCACGCCGTTATGGTGGGATCGCCACCGCCATGGAAAACTTGGAGAAGAACGGCACGACGATGGCGGTGGCAAAAACCTAGTCCTTCCCTTCCTCCTCCCTTCTCTTTCTCCTTCTCCCTTCTATTTCTTTTCTTCTGTGCGTGGAGACAAGGGGTGGCGGCTGTTGGCTGCAAACTCACGGTGGGGAGAGAAGGAAAACAAAAGGAAACACATGCGCCATCCATGCGAAGGGCGGCTAATATTGGGTGGTCAAGTTGTGGTTGGGAGAAAACAAAAAACATGCAAGAGAACAAAAGCCATGCACACACACGCCACTTCCATATTTATTTATTTTTATTTGTTTTTCTTAAATCTAGCATTTTCCTAACTTATCATTCAAGGTCTAATTAAAATGAATCAATAGTCCATTGGCAAGTATTCGATGAGCTCTACGCGTTGGTGCTCTTCATTCGGCCCATCCGAGCAACGGATCAAAAGTCAAAATTTTGGGTCTCCTAAGTGTAGTCATTATCTATTGCTAAAAAGACACTAGATCCATCTAAACAAATCCATATGACTGCATGTATTTTTTGGGGTATTACACCATCACCGATTACCCGCCCTGTTTTCATTATCGGGTAGATTAAAGGGAAGACCACCTCGTAGCTTGCATCGAAGAAACCTGCTCCACTTACCCGAAGGGATCCACCAAAACCGTGTACATGGAACACGACGCCGCTTCCTCTACGTAAAAGCATAGGTACAGAGATGCAAAAATGAATGTGTACTTTGACACCGAAGGAGCCGACACTGAGGAGCCTAAGGAGCCGGCACCTGAGGAGCCGACACCTCGAAGCCGACACCGAAGAGCCGACACCTCGTGAGCCGACACCTCGGGAGGCGGCACATGAGGAGCAAAATATACGAGGAAACAACCGGCGAAAAACACGCTGCGTGTCCCGAGGGAGAGAGGGGAGCGAGACACCCGTCTACACTCAAGGCCTCCAATGGACAACACCTCAAAGCGCCGGGGAAGCGAAAGGAGCTCGACCTAGCAAATGCCCTCCAAAGACCGAAGAAGCACACATTCGATGAAGAGGAGGTCGTAAGCACCGGCAAGTACCCGCCACCCGTGAGGCCCCCAACAATAGATATTCGATCCGAAAGGTATGCCCCGCTGAAACAACGAGTTGTAATAAGTTATTAGCTACTTTTTTCGCAACCCTAGCTAACATTTGTACCGCCGCTTTTGCAGGCCAAAATCCCCACCTTATAAGGGGTTTGTCACGGACGAATGCCCCGCTCGTTCGAGTTTGGAAAGTTCATGATCCTAAAGGCCCAAATCATCGATGCCGAGGACCGGAGACTCGAAGTTCCATGCATGGTACATAGAGTGCGCAAAAGCGTGGATTGTATAGCTTCAAAGGTCCTTCTTCCTAAGGAGTGCTTCCACTACCACACCGAGCTCCAGTTCTCGATTACATTCGAAGACATGTCGAGACTACTTCCGTCGACAGGGACCTTGACGTTGCCCAAGTCACCTTGTTTACGATGTAAGCGCAATTTTACTTGCACATGTCCCTTGCATCCGTATATAGATTCTTTCTTTCAAAGGTACCTATGCCACGGCCACATGTCCTTGTAGGTTGTGCGCCGATGCAGCCCGAAGTTAAACACCGGTATTCTTTACCCTCTCCATGGCACATCTGTGAGAGATGGTCGTCGGTTATAAGCTAAGAGCGGACCATCCCGACCTGGTCAACTTGACGGACGAGGAAAGACAGTAAGATCCGGGATAAGAATGAAAGAGCTAAGAAGTTGGAGGTAGCGGACTCACGCCATATCGGTGATGAAAAAGGTCAAGGAAAATGGGTCTCGATGTATTCGGTGCCTTACCAATACGGAATGGGGCTCGTAGGACACCGGATCTCTGTTTCATGATCTTTCCTCGGGGACGGAGGGCCGTTATCTTTGACTCACTACGAGGCACAAACCCGCACGGCTACCGTCGTTCGAAAAAATCTTGAGATTGTAAGTGATCGATGAACTCCTTATTCAATTACTAGAGTCGAATATCATATATCGTTGACAATATAGTGCATTTCGCATGCGCTTACAAGAAATACTTGAAGGATCGAATCTGCCGGGATCGACGATCCCGAAGGGTAAGGGAGCGCAATGGAGATAGACTCAAAATCAAGCGAAATTTCCCTGCGTAAATGAAACATAGTTTTTCTTAGTACGACTACCTAGCTATAGCTTCGATATTACTAATAACACCGGTTTATTGTGTGCGATTGCCTCAAACAAACGAGCCGGATCAAACTTGTGTGGATTCTTCGTCTGTGAGTACCTCCGGCCCGCAAAAAGGTACGAGATCCAGCTACCGACAGCTCAAGGACGCAAGAAACAAGTTCACGGGGGTGATACAAAATGCAACCGACGAGATGCGGTTCAAAGCGCAAAGATGCTTGAACATCCGCAAGTTCGTTCTAGACATGGTAGTTCACGAAGAACGGCCGTACTTCAATCGGACAATGGAGTGGGGCTGTCTTTAGAGTTTGGGCCGCTAAGGAGATGGGAAGAGCTAGGTCTTAAGGACTATCTTCATCCGATCAACATATAGCTCGCAATTTTTGTATGGATATGTTGTAATTGAAACTAGTACATGTTGGATATGAACTAATGGATCGATCGATCGATCGGTGAAACTTGTATATATGAATCGATGTATATATATGTATATATGATGTATATTAGAGTACATGTCTCTTTTTTTTATATATATATATATATATATATATATATATATAGAGGTATTCTATATATTACCCCGGGTAGCGATTATTAATCACTACCCGAGCCCAATTCTTCGAGCGCCCGACCGATCGCGGTTCCCCGCACACCTGGGGAGCCGAGCCGACCACGGACCAGCGAAACGGTTCACCAGCTCAAGCTCCCGAACCCAATGCACCCACGATTTGTGTGCGGTTTCTATTTCCTCTCCCCGTCTCTCGCTAATCTCCTCTCTTTCCCTCGCCCGGCACCGCCCCTGTTGCGCTGTTGGCTCCGCCGCTCCACCCCACGCCATGCGACCCCAGGCGCAATCGCGCCGCCCGGCGGTGTTCTCCCGCCGTCGTTCCCGGTGTTACGTTTGGCGTCGCGCGGGAGGCCCTCCTTTCCACCACCGCGGCGGCCGACAATGCGTTCCTTCTTGACCGGTGGCGCGTCCACGCCCCTTTCCCCGACAAGGCGGTGCGGCTCCCCTCCCCTCGCACCCGCGCGGCGCGACGTCCTCTCCCCACCCGGTGGCACCACCGGGCGAGCCCCTCCAAGCGAGATCCGCCAAGTCGCCCTTCCTCGTCCGTCCTCCGATGTCACACCACCTCCTCTGCCGCCGTCGAAACAACCGCCACCGCCTCGTGCTCCAACACCGCCGGCGAATCTAGGTGCCCCTCCCGCAGATCCCCTTCCCTAGCTCAGCGTTTGCACATTTCCTGCTCCTCCTCTTGATTCGATTTAATGATTGGCGTGCGTGATGGGTCCCCCGCTAGTCTTCGATTGTCGGCATAGCCGGCGACCGTAAGCTTCTCTTCAATTGCAGCAAGGTGAGTTTGTCTCGACTGCCAATTTTTGTTCACTGCAGCTTTCAGTTAAGGATTTCTTGCTGTAATTCCCAACCAGTAGAGTTAATTAGAATATTATATGTTTCTAAAATCGAAGCAAAGTACATTGAAACGTTCATGTGGCTTTGGGAGAAAATATATGCATTTTATTTAGAATTATCACATATACATGCAAACATGGCCTTCATTTATTTCTTGCGCGAACCCCTGAACGCCAATGCCTCCATAGGGGTGTCGATTTCCATCAGCCTGTGAGCAGGTGATCTGATGCAGGCCAATTCAGATCCTTTAATTCCTCTGTTCACGTGCTAATCTCGTTTGGCAATCAATTTGTTCATTAGTCTTCAGTCTTTTAAAATTAACTAATTTGTGTGGGTTTCCTTGAATTACAAAAACAATGACTACCTAATTCTGTTGTTTACCAGCTTGTTAGAATACCATAATGGATGTTATTACAACATTTTGTTCTTTTAAATCATGTGTCTGCTTCCTCCTAGTTTGATATGAATTGTTGCTTTCTTTGATAGGATGTGGCAGATATGAGGAGATGTTATGAACTTATGATAACTCGCTTTCTGTTGCAGCAGCAATTGCAACTAGTGCCAATGGTCCCCTTTCAGCCCTTGTACCCTTTATATAAATATAACTTTCTATAGCACTGGGCATGGTCACCATGCGGCTGCCTGCGCCCCTTCGTATCCACTATTGCGCCCCCTTCGTATCCACTATCCCTCCCTGTCCCAATCTTGACCTTTTGCGAGCTCCAGTAGTATAGTTTGTTTGTTGATTAATATGCATAAAAAATGTTGATCTATGACAATATGAGTAGTTTGGTTCTCTATGAAATTTGATTGCTTGTATTTTTTTCTTTTGCAGATTTGGAACACAAGGCACATAACAGTTAGTGTGCTTGCAGCGCATTGACTCATCGTCACCTTCTGTTACGAACTCCCAAAGAAAGGAGTGGCAACTCGCCTTCGGATGCTGTTGCCGCTGTCAGCTCACTGCCACCGCCTCTCCTGCGTGTCCTCCTCCAACATTAGGTGCCCCTCCTCCAGATCCCCTTCCCCATCTTGATTTTGTGACAGCATGGCACAGATTGCATCAGCCATAAAATAGTTGAATAAATTGATTTGATCAAGTACTGCAATAGCTCATTATGTTTGGCCTGTGCAAAGGCCTACATCTAATTTTCTAGCCTGACAATCCTGATTTCCTACTAGACTATGAATCTCACGTAACTTCAAATATCTGTTTCCTTCTCTTTTTGCTTATTAGCACAATTCCCTCTCTTATTTTACTTCCTTGCACCTAGGTCGAAAGCCTCAATTGACTGATTGGGATCAGTTTGTATTTATATACATGTTTGCACTGACTATGGTTGCTGCTTTTTTTTTTTTTTACTAATTCTGCATACCTAACCATGTGCCCATGTCCAATACTCATTGAAAAAAAAACTGAGGACTACTCAAATGATTGGCATGCTGGTTGCCATCTTTGTACAAATTTTGATTCTCAAATGTCGGACTACATTTATTTTGAGGGAAACAAATGTCTATTTCTGGTCTCAGATTCAGTATTACAATTTGTTTGTCCTATTTTTTATCTAGACTGCCAAGGTCTTATTTTGTAATTGGTCTCGATAAATAATAATTCTCATGACCTGTTACGTCGAACAGGCTGTATTATCGACACCATTCACCACACACTCTTCCCGACATACCTGATTTTCGGATCCACATGTCAGATTCATAATAATGATCTCATAGAGTGCCTTAAAATTACAGATAAATTAAAATAATGGATGCTGGAGATAGCTACAGATTCCAACAATCGAACCCACCATTTTTAATGGCATTTAGTTCATTTTGCAGATTCCAAAATGCATTTTGGTGGCCCTGAACTAGCATTTTTCAGAGAACATGCCGCTTGGTCTGCTTCAGTTGAATGGAATCACAAAACTGAATACGAATTCTAACTTCAGAGCCTTCCTATTTTTTGGGTTTGCTATTTACCACTAGTATGTCTTGTAATGTGGAAATTGCTACCTAACATGGACTGCAATCAAGATGACTTAAACTGGTGCTCACACCCATGCTATGGATGCATTCAGTATCCTGACCGTTAGTGTTTGCTCGACAAAGACTAAAATTTATCTCCTATGCGCCCACCCCATTAGTATTTTCATTTGCAGGCATGGCAGGACCAGTATCTGAACCTGTCCTGCCCGTGTATGCTAAAAAATTGATTCTGATTCAACATTGTAATCTGAGTTTTCCGACAAAGTTGATTTAATCCTTGTCATGTTTATGCAGCCAGGAACGAGCAGAAAGAGAGCAGTACTTTAGTGTTGAACCGCTGTCCCTTCCCTTCATGGCTCTAAAGTTGAGTATTTTGTGGTTTCTCCAGAAAGGCATTTTATTGTATACTATTTTTAGAAAAAAAAACACTTTAGTGTACACTATCCGGCTATATCTTCTATCTTGGTTCTCAAGTGTCAGCAACCAGATATCTTCGGCAAAGCATATTAGCTTCAGTCTGTTTGATAAGCAATTGTTGGTTAAACAATTAGTCATCACCATAAATATTAATTTCTAGAAATAGATTGTAGGATTATTCCAAAAACAGGTGATCATAGAAATCCTAGCCTTATGTGACAATAAAAATATTATTTAGAAAAACATTCCGTAGTATGATTCATTAATAAAATTATAATTGAGTGGATTCACTTATTCAGTTAACTACTGATGCTGAGACACAAGACGTAACTATTTCTTTATACTGTTTCCGTGCATATGGTTGCCTCATACCACAATTATCTGTTCTCCAGCAGCAGCAGAGCTACCTCGCCACTTCTTTGCTTAGTCTGACGCCAGGAGCGAGCTCATGACCAGCACCATCATCTTGTGTCGAACAGTTTCATGCATTACCTAGTTTTAGGGGAGTTCGTTGTGAGCATCTTCCTCCGATGAGCTTATTTATTTTGCTCAGAAAGTTACAATCAACAAGGCCACTTTCCCTTTTCTGTTGGGAATTCTAGAACTTCATCGTGGTGTGCTAGCTAAGCTTAATTGGTGCCAGGCTAAGCAGTGAATGAAATCATTGCAAAATAATTATTGGTGTAGTTTTCTAGGCAATGCTTGTTTTAGGATCTCTCGCATAGGTTTATGTATATGTATCGCTGCCCTCAGCTCTGAATGCCTATCTCTATTTCATTACTTGAAATATTATTTTTTTCAACAATAATTTACCCCAAGTGTTTGTCTGTTAGAGGACTCTAAAAACTATTAATAGTAGCAAAGGTATTTTGGTTATCTGGTGTATGTAGTCGCTACCCTGATATACCATTGCTTTTAGTGCAGTGAAATGCCAGTCTTAATTATTTCACCTCTACTTTCTATTGATACTGAATTTTTGTGGCTTGCACTCACTAGCAGTTTGCGTTTTGTGGTTTCTATTGTACAAGTCTACTATTAATTTGATGTGCAAGTGTATGCTACTATCAATTCATTATGGAAGATTCACGATTTACATTCTATTCTTGATACTTTTGTTTTTTTTTGTGCCTTATGTAGATACTCACAACAGTGATTTGTTTCGAACCAATGATTTATCTGTCCACATGCTAATCTCGTCCCTGGTCTTGGAGCTCAACATATTTGTGCAGTTGGTTACAGGCAAGAAAGGTAAACATAGTACAAATCTAATACTTCCATATGCTTGGTTGCATGCATTCAAATACTTTTTTTTGGGACGGTGTTTCTCTGCTATCTGTTCGACGGTGTTTCCTCTGCTATCCGTTCTGTAAGTATTTCTGTATATCACTTGTGCAGCCTGAGGACACTTGGAGCTAATGGGATTGTGGGAAGGCTCCGTGCCATTGCCATGCTTAGCGGACGATCGAGGTTTAGGGAGGTGGTCAGGAGCATTTTAATTTAATTTCTTAAGATATAATTTTGTCACTTTTCTCAATAAGTTATTCTGTGTTCCTAAGTTCATTTCAGCTCCATCTAATATGGTAAAACATAATTAATAGTGTATTGACAGCTTAATGGTAAAACATATGTTTCAGCTCCATCTAATATAATTTTTTTCCTAAGTTCATTTCAAATAGTTAATTGCATTGCGGCTTAATCAGACTCATATGATTTGAACTCTACTGAAGTCCTCGTACCTATTTTTTAAAATGATGTGTGTTTGTATCGGAGTTTCTAAATTGCATTTAATTGTTGCCAATGCAATAACGAGTGTTTGCCTGTCCCATTATAATGTGCTCAAGGGAAGACCAAACCTGGTTACTGTGTTTTTAATCATAGCATATACTATTTAAATCTTGATTTAGATCCATTTATTATCGCTGCTACCTCTCTGGTTATGTAGTTTGAGTTTCTCATAATGGTCTGACTGACAATGCAATGGCCAAATGAGATGGATCCTTGTGTGAGAATCGTATACATGTATTCAAATTTTGGAATTATATGACCATTTTCACATCTAGTGACGTAGCATGACTTTCTATGAGTATAATTCAGCAAAACATTGTTACAATGAAGTGCTTATTATCCTTGTTATAATGCACATAACAAGTTCTTAATTTAAATCTCAAAATACTTTAATATTCCTAGGCATAAGGCTTGATATAATTCTTATGTTTATACCTGAGAAAGCAACACTTACTCATGAACTTGTGTCTCATACAGGTATTCATGTTCTCTTTCAGAATTCATTGCATTAACAAACGGAACACCTATATTGTGATATTGGATCATTTATTTGGAACGGAACGAATGAAAATTACAAGCCCCTAACAGATTCCAAAATTGCTGTTGCACTAGAGTCTTGAACATGTTGCTTTTATATAGCTAATAGAGTTTGAGTCTTGACAGAATGCAGGAAAAGAAAATAACATGAGCTGACACCTTCAAACAGAAGCCACTAGCAAAAAAATTTGACTTACGCTCTTTTCTTTGAAAAAAACAGGGAGGTTGATTGGTTAAGGAGAACCCAAAGTGTGACTCTTCCTGAAGAGGCTTGGACTAGCCTTAGGCTATTGATATTTGCTTGATTTCAGAAAAAAACATATTCATTTACTGTTTGCATGTATGATTATTGTGTACCCTTTGTTCACATAAATTATATTTAGTTGTCTCTTTATTGGAATAAACATCTCCTAATTTGTTCAGGCTCATACTTCTAACAATGAAATCAATGCTTGTATATTTGCCAAACCTATGTTAACAATAAGAAGGCTGTTTCCATATTGTGATGGACACAAGGGACATTACAAGAGACGAATAAGCTATGCTGCATGTCTCCTGAAGAAAAATCACAAATAAGAAAGTGGCAACAAGGCCGTTCAAGTAAAACTAAACCACACCTCACAAACCAAAGAAAACATGGTCGTATAAAAAAAAAACGAACGAAAAACTACGAACAACAAACGGCAACCAGATTTTCTATAAAAAAGGCAACCAGAACGTCCAAAAAAGATCACCAAAAAATGTTAATCTGGCGAAACAAAAGGGCACGGGAAAAAAAACCGGGTGCCACGAACAAAAAAAAAGAAATCCGTTGCAGGGGCCTCACGCTCGGTGGGAAAAGTGGTCCGTGCAGGGGCTGGGCGCGTTGCCGGCCGGGGATTGCTGCGGTCCTGAGTCAGGCGCTGGGAGGGCTCGGGTAGTGATTAATAATCACTACCCAGGGTACTACCCAGCACAGCCCTATATATATATATATATATACTGCTATTTGGTTGCTATATGCTCTAAATAATATATAGAGCACAGGCCTTGTGCCTCAGGTCATGGTGCCAACTAACGTGGTCAATAGCCGTAAGTATTACTACTGTAGCAAACATGGCTAGTGAGACATACCGCAGTAATCATGGCATTTATTTAGCCATTCATTCTTTTCTTCTCTATATATAGATCGCTGCATACACTTTTTTTCTTTCCATTTTTTCCGGGCTACTCTCCCATCTTCGTGACCGGAGTCATGCTGCTCCTCCCGTACCGCTCGGTCATCGCCGTGGTGGTGTCAGCGCGGACAGGGCGTGGTTCTCGGTTCAGTCCACCAGCGGCGTCAGCATCACCACCGGCGGCGGCAGCCCTGATACGGCGGCGGCGGGATCTCGTCCACAGGCTCGCGCGGGATGGAGAGCACGGACGGAGCCGCGCGTCTTCATCGACTGCCATCATCGACATGGCGGTGATGGCGGCCCTCCATGGCGCCAGTGCTCCCCAAGGCGGCAGCTTCCCCAAGGCTAAGCGTCGTCCACAGTCCACCTCCATCCCGTTGGCCGCGCGGCGCGGGAGTCTCTTCTCTGTTCCCAGCGGAGGAGTTTCCTCAGGTGCTGCTGGCCGACGCAGGTGCCGATCTCTTCGTGGCGGCGGCGGTGGCCAGGCGGCAATTACCTCCTGGGGTATCCACGGACCGCGGGAGCAGCATCACAAGGCAGGGGCCAGCCGGCGGCGGACCAGACGTTGATGAACTCCAGAAATCACGCTGCTGCTAGAGTTGATTTTTTAATGGATTTTTGTTGTACAAATACAAATGATTTTGGTCCAACCATTATGTGTAGTACGTATATTACTACTGATATGGTTATTTTCTCACTGATTGTTATTGCAAGAGCACAAAAATACTCTCAAGGTTTGGATGTATCAGTGATTTTAGTATGGTTGCTTTTACGGTTTGGGAGGATAAAAAAATCTTGATAAATCAAAAACGTAGTACATAGGCTAGTTATGCAAATTCGTGTAAATTGTTTGATTTACTACTTGTTATGTAAATTACTACTTGATCCGTGTAAATTGTTTGATTACTACTACCTGTTTATGCTAATCATAGTAAAAAAAGATAAAAAGAATTAAACAAAAGAGTTAGATCCGTTTGATTATACATATATATATATATATATATATGGTATTTTATATATATATGGTATTTTATTTTTTTTAAAAAAAAAAAAATCCGCGGGCGGGCGACATAACGCGCCCGCCACGCATAAGAAACTTAACCATGGCGGGCGGGCTAACGCTAGCGGCGGGCGTTAGGCCGCCCGCCACGGTTAAGATTCTTATGCGTGGCGGCGCGACCACCCGCCACGCCGAAGGCCACGATTATCCGTGACCTTTTCGTTAGTGACGGAGTAGCCATGCCCGCCACTAAAAGGTTTTTTGTCCGCCACAAAAAAGAATTTCGGTACTAGTGGAAATTTAGGATACTTTTAGAGATTGAACTTCATTTTTCTCCCAATACATTTTTAGGACTTGAAAATGAATGTTTTCAGGAACAAAAAATAGGATACTGATGCTCATACAAGGGAACGTTCTCAATCTTTTGGAAAAATTCTCATTTTCATTCTCTTGGAAAAATTCCCATTATGTATCTTTTGGACAAATCCAAAAATGTGTCACACTTACACGATGAGCACAGACTTACCCACAGTTGAGATCAGCTAATAATCCTTCCAATGGACGAGGAATGCAGTGCCACCGGCCTGTCTGCTGAGTGCAAGGCACCGCTGGATGAAAAAAAAACTAGACCCAACAAAGGAGGAACTAGGCGTTTTTCAATAACAAGAATGAGGCACATTAATCCGTCCCGATGGAGATCGAACTCAGGAGCGGTTGGTTCCACACCTGGGAACCCAACCACCTAGGCTGTTACCCAGTCCTAGGCACAGCTAAATGAAGAGAACACTTTGTAGAAAACCTGCATCTGTAGTGAGCTCTAAACTTGAACAAGTCTCTCTGAGTGCACCCCAATTGAACGCATGAACGGATCAAGATCAAAGGATGAGATCCAAGGAGTCTGGATCGATCTAGGTTGGGCAGGCCCAAGTGTTGAGAAAATTGGTCAATTAATTGAATGGTTGGTTTAATTAAGGTGCGTGTAACTTTTTAAAGAGGTGTCAGAGAATAGGCCCCATAGGTATTCATGTTCATTTGTAAAAAGACCAAAATGATTTTAACATTACTCCAACTGAATAGAGCTGCCAGAAAATGCAACCATAATATGTGAGCTGAAAAGATATATAAAGGGATTTTTGCACTGTGACCTGCTTCGTGCCTATAAATAGTGGTCTTTTGGCTGTGCTATGAGCAATAGCTGAAAATGTGAAACCATGTGCATATGATTGGTGTCAAGACGAGAATGCACATTCCTGGGAGTGAGATGTAATAGGAATTTTTTGTGGAAGCTAGTCACGTTGAGCTGGTTCATCTACACTTCTGCAAAAGTCTACATCGTTGTCACCATTACCTTGCTAGCTTCTGCATTTTCTGCAGCTCACTAGCTGTCCGTGATTTGACAGACTCTGCTCATAGTGAGAGAAACAAAGTGTGGTTAGTGTTACTGTTACTGTATATTCTGTTGGAGAATTGCGCCAATAAACTGCATGTATCTTAAGCAACATTAATTAATTAACCATTCTCAGGACCATATATGTCGCCCTGCGCATTGGAATGGACCTTGTCCATTGTCACAGCCACCTTGCCAGGGGATGGCGGCGACCGCCACATGCGTGCAGGGAGAGGAGGATCGGAGGCGGCAGGAGCAGGGAGACTGGGAAAATATTCTTTATTCATTTATTGCTTGCCCCTAAGAGATTATATTCTCCTTGTTTATATATAGCCTTCCTATTGGACTTACTGTAGTTGAGATCGGCTAATGATCCTTCCTCTGCATGAAACCACACACATGGCCGATGTGATGCAGCCACACTTATAATACTGTTTTGTTGCAGAAGCAAAAGCCGCGGCAGCATGGGTTGCTGGACATGTGCTGGACACGGACGAGGAATGCAGTGCCACCGACCGGTCCGCTGCGTGCAAAGCACGGCTGAATCAGGAGAGCACTTTGTACAAAACGTGCATTTGTAATATTGAGCTCTCGACCAGTCTCTCTGAGTGCGCACCAATTGAATGCATGAACGGATCAAGATCAAAGGATGAGATCCAAGGAGTCCGGGTTGATCTAGGTTGGGACAGGCCCGAACGTTAAGAAAATTGGTTAATTAATTGAATGGTTGATTTAAGATGCGTGTAATTTTGGTAGAAGCTACACACGCTGGTTCATCCAGAGTTCTGCAAAGAAAATACTACTATGTCACTACTTCCCGCTGTATATTCTTTTCAAAACTTGCTCCAATAACTGGAAATAAATTGCATCTATCATAAAGCAACTCTAATTAATTAACCATTGTCAAGACCGAGTGTGTCGCCGTAGTCCATTGTTTGGGGCTCAGGAATTTAGTTACTGTGAGCTAATTGTCCATTTCATTCATCTTCTCGTTGCTAGCCAAGCATTGGAACTAACACCGTCCATTGTCTAGGGTTGAGGAATTTTGTAATTGTGACTTAACTGTCCATTTCATCTTCTCTTTGCTTTGGATTCTGAATGCTGCACATGTTTCTTGGATCAGCAACGTTTGTATCTCTAACAGCGAAATCATGCTAAGCTTATCCGACTAACAAATTTATTCGTCTCCTGCTTTTGCCCTACAGCATTTGCTCCTATGTAATGTTACGTGGTCCCTGCATTTCATAAGAAGCAATTATTTTTTTGAGGCAAAGAGGACAAATTAGTACAACTTAACATCATTTCTAGCAGTAAATTCATTGGATTTTCATGCTCTTCCATGGCCACGTACTAATGGACATTGTCCAAATAGATATGAATGTGCCTATATATATATGTTCAACTTCACAATAGAACAGAGTCGGAGGAACAAGGAGAGAGAGAGGAAGTGAGAGGGTTTCATGAACATACAGAAGTTCGAACACATGGAGGCACATTCGGCTTGGGAGGCATCAGATGGCAACTTAATTTTTGGCGCTTCTAAGATGAGTAGCTTTCGATTTTGAGGGATACCGGTAATGGTACATCAGCACTTTCATTGAGTCTAGTCCGTTGTGCTATATTCTTCATTTTGAGTAGAAGTTCAGCAGTTGTACCATCCTACTGCAATCAAGCATTTGGCTGATTCAGACTGGAGAACACAGTTGATTTCAGTTAAGTGCCATGTTCTGAATGTTCATTTCTGTCAATGTACATTACTATACCGTTAGGTGGCTAGTCACCCAATCTGATTCCTTCCTAAGCGCTCATGATAAATACTGAGTTTCCTCAACAGAGTGTCCATGTTGGCACTGATTTTGCAGTTTTCTCAATGTTCAGGTCATCAGCATGCAGTTCCGTTCTTGAATTTCTATTACCGTCCAGTAAATATTTGTTGTCAAACACATTCTCAGTATATGACTGAATGGCTGCCTATTAAGCTTTTGGTTATGTTTTTTTTTCAGATTTCGATAGGCTGGCCAGTACATACTCAACTTGTCATTATGCTGAATTTATTTGGAGGATCATTCATTTTTCTTCTAATCTAAAACCGTCATCTGGGGTACACAATTTGTTTACAGGTGGTTTCAAGGGTTAAATAGAAAATGAAGATCTCAAATTCTTGTGGGGTGCAAATGCTATTTGTTGGCCAATTTGGCTAACAAGGAATGATGTTGTGTTTAACAAGACCACAATACTATCATATTTGCAGGTTATCTTCAAAGAGATGTACTGGACCAGGTTCTGGTCCTTGCTTCGAAAGGTGGAGGATCGCCTGTTTATGAAGGCGGGTTGTAGGATCCTTGAGACAGCCGTGATGGAAGTGTTTGCAAAGCATGGCAGACGTTTTAATAATAGAATTGCCCTTTAGTTTTTTTTTTCCTTTTGAGAACTTTTTTGTCTAGTTGGCTGAGAACTTTTGTTGTATTTTCCTAGATCGGTTTTTGAACGCTTGTAATAATAAATAGCCATATGCATCGGTTGATGCAGAAGCTGGAATATCTATATATTCTCTTTTCTAAAAAACATACTCATCTTAGCTTAACATTTGGTATTTTTTTAGTGGAGTATGTAACGAATTGAAGGTAATAACTGAATAGCCGCCCTGAATTGCAGAATTCACCTATGACTTCAAAGTACATTGTTCTTGTGATCTGGTGACTAATTCTTCACAAGTGCAGGTTTGACGCCATATCTTTTCCATTTTTTGTGCCCAGGTAGTAATCCCGTCCAAAACACTGAAATTAAAAATGTCTATCCATAGCATATACTGCTAACCTCCTTTTATTTTTTACAATCAGGTGAAATCGACTGATATATGCCTCTCAATTCCATCTAAATCAATCTGCTGCTGTGGGGCATATTGTGTATAAAGGTTTCCTCAGGATAGTTTATAAATGAAATGGATAATATTACGTACTCATTATTTCCCTTAATCTGACCTATTTATCAGTCTATAGGTGTGCCAAATTCCATATATATGATCAGTTCTAAAATCTGCAAAGCTACAGCTTATTCAAATTCTTTTTATTTGGCACTCCTTTTATTCTCTATGTACTTCTAGGGTAGAGGATCTCACCTTTTATTGGCAGGTAGGTGGTTGAAGAACCAACGAAGTCACTTACTCATCCAGTGCGACTATACTTACCCTATAAATAGCTACCTCCTCGTAGTGCCATGACCAACAAGAATGCAAGAAAAAGGCTTGAGACGAAAGAATATGGACTGCCACCTGTGTAGGGCTGGGCGTTCTAGGAGTGGGATGCAGTGGGAACCTGAGGGACGGCAGCCGGCATGAACTCTGATCTTGAGTTCATCCTGCATTTGCGGCGATATCAGTCAGCAGTGGAGCGTTATGTCCTCACAAGATGTATTGGCCGCAGATCCCTGTGACGTCCGGCAAGTATGATACCAATATGAGCTCAACGGCTGTGGAACACCACAACAACCTTGCAGCCTCGGCCATAGACGCGACCAAGACACAAAGACCGTTCAAAGCTAGAAGAACTATCCTGCACAACTAATCATCAAACGATGCTTACATGGTCTGTGGGATAGCGAGCCACTCTCCATAGTAACTAAAAACTAAAACTGGCAAGCCAAAACATAAGTTACCAAGAGATGTTGGGTGGTCTATGTGTCTTGGTCACAAAAAGGCATGATTCAGTATGAGGAAGGACTCCCTCCGTTACATGATCTGTTGTACAACATGTGTCAAAGCCACGTTGCGGGGGGCGGCAGCAGGGCTGGGCGTCGCGCACGTGGGAGCTGAGAGCGAGAAGGCGGGAGGATATTTTTATTCCTTTCTTGGTTTAATAGATTACATCCATCCTAATTTAATAGTCCCAAGTGGACTTGAGTTGCAAGCAAGAATATATAGGAGGTTTCCTTATAGGTTGGAATACCCCTTCCTAATCAAAATGATTTCTTTCCCTAATCAAACTCAAATATAATTTTATTCCTATGATATTCTAGTTGTCGAAGTAGTTGTGGGGCGGCAGCGGCGCCTGCGTCTTGGCGTGCCTAGGGGTGTCCCCCCCTGGCGCGCCCGTAGCAGCCAGCGGCCCTCCTCCGGGCCCGTCATTGAGAGATCAATCAGAATATATAGGTTCTCAACTATTTATTTTTGTACATTGAGAGATCAATAAGAATAATGAGTGCAGGAGAAGCGTTGAGAGAAAATACAATTTCAACCATGCCATGATGCAATATGCCAGTAAAATTTAAGCCACAACGTACTATAGTTTAGGACCGAGAGAGTATGCATGTGTAGTACCAACTCCTGCCACATAGTACTGTGCCATTCCTCGTTGGAAGCCATGAAGGACTCACATGTTAGTGCTATGTACCAGCTCACTGACTACCAATTAATTACTTCATTATTAATAGGAGAAGAGATAAGGGCCAATGAGCATCCGTAAATAGCCTCCTGAACCTTATATAAAGCAGCTCGTGCGATGTTCCATTTCTCCATTCCTAAAAATGTCATGTCGTCTTTAGACATTTTTGGGTTTCAGCTGAATGAAACAACATCACTCAGCAAAGTTTTGGCCACCATAGGTTTGGGAGGTATCAGGGAAATTATTCGATCCACACATGAGGATTATGGCAGTGGGATTTTGAAACCTCGTCAGACTCACGAAGCTGTTCTAGCAAAACTTTAGCTTCTTACATTCATGAGCAAGACCACATTATTTAGGGGCTGTTTAGGACTGCTCCACTCCCATTTTCATAACTCCACTTCATCTCCTCATTGCCAAACACAGTCAGCTAAAAACTCTTCTGCAAGGAATGGTCGAGCTGAGGGCCAACTCCACGTTTTTTTTGGAGCACCTTACAGGGTACTCCAGGACATAGACATTTATATTTTCTCATGGAGTTGCAAAATATTACTCAGGTTTGCCATTGATGATTAATGGGCCGCTCAGTCGCTGCCCCCTGCTTGTTTGCGTGATGCACTTGCCTGCTGCTACAAATGACAGTTGTGATGTATGTATGTGAAGGGTCTACAATCTTAAGCCACAAATGACATCAAAACGAAAACATGTTGTTTTGATATAAAAAAAATGTGCAAAAGAAGCCTTTATAATTATTTTGGATAAATTATTTGCAACCATAATATTTTTGCATCATATAAGGCGTTAAAAAACCAAGCACTTGTATTTTTGCATCACAGCAGCAGCAGAGAAAAAGGATGAGGTATTGATTGTTGCTGATAGCCAATTTGAGATTGAGATTGTTAATTTTTCTCTCATTTAAAGTTTATGGGATAATTATTTGTATTTAAATTATGGCCTCTGTTAATGTTATATCATTTCTTTTCTACTCTTCTCAAAAAATATTAAGTGCAATTTTAATAGGGGCAGCGCAAAGTGCCAAACAAGTATCACCTACCAATTGCATATAAACAACTAATTTCTGGAGTTAGAGCAGAAGCGAGTGTGCCAAACAAGTATCACCTACTCCACGAACTCCACGATGGAGCTGCTCCATGGTGGAGTTAGTGGAGCAGTGCCAAACACCCCTTAGAGCACAACAAGAACTCCCTTTGACAGGGGTGGTGGACCCAACATTACAAAGAATAAGGAGCTGGCCGGGGTGTATGGAGCTGGAGTGGACATACTTGTGAATCAAGTGATTAACTGTCGGACCAATGACCCAGTTCTTGCTGGTGGATTCCAACCACAGCCCACAGGTGGTTGCCACTGCAGACGTGCTCATATATTCATATGCAATAATGCGGGGAAGGAAAGCAACAGGTGGTCACCGTCACATGACTAGTGAGACTAAGGCTAGTCTCAATGGAGAGTTTCACCTCCCGGTTTCCAAGATGTGAAACTTTGACATGAAATAGACGTCTCCCTCAATGCATAGTTCCATTGCACGTTTCATAAGCTCAAGGGTCCCACAACCTCTCTCATTGCATGGTTTAATTGCATACTTGCATGGTGAAACTCTATTTGTGTCTCAATGGGGTTTCACACAGTTTCCAACGCATGTGAAATAGTGCCCAAAGGTTTCACCATGGTGAAACTCTTTCCTTCTCTCTCCTAGGAGTTTCATGCAAAAAGTGACATTTTGCTGATGTGGCGCTACATTTAATGTGCGTGAAACACTCATGAAACTCCCATTGAGACTGGCCTAAGAGACCCAATCAGTCCCCAACATAATCTCTTCATGGAAAACGGTGCTACCGCAGCCTCATTCCACTTTCGCCTTAGAATGTGCCGCATTCTTGAATTATTATTTGTTCATTTCTTTTTACTTGTTTTGTGCTTCATGAACCTTCAGGCTGGTGAATGAGGACTCACCATATGCACTTAACCTTTTTTTGTCAGAAATTGAGAATGATGTGCTTGTTACTGGTCAAAATGAAGCGCAATTGGTGGTTGGCCAGGCTGCCAGGGCTTGTTGCTGGTCGATCGTTCTTGGTGTCCAGACTCCCAGATAACCAGGTTGTTGAAGTCCGGCCAGGATTGTGTAGGTCTGGTTCCAGTGCCTATGATGCGTTCAATTTTCTGCATGTTCCCAGGACAAATTTTCAGAATAAAATGGGGTAGTATATAACATGATGAGCAAGCACGCGTGAGTATTACCATCTTGGATTTGTTGAGTGGTCATGCGCGCCGTGTATCATCGACGTGGGCTTTGGTGTTGCGGCGAGGCAGTACGAGACCACAGGCAGTGGCAGGACGAATGCAGACAGTGTGGGTGCGAACAGAAGAATGAGGTTAGAGGCTCGAGTGCTCATGGCAACGACACAAACATCACCCGTCCGGCGTCTGCACGGCAGCAGCAGACCAGCTCGGCGTCGCGATGCACCCTAGCAACCTGGTGCACACAGAGTTGACGACATATCTATCGTCAGATCTGATCCACATTCTAGTTTTTGGATCAAGCGTGGGCCGGTTTGCCAGCTGCAGTGGGGGGTGTCTGGAAGGCGACATCACTTTGCATTCTTGTCGGGCGCGCTGAGGTGGGATGTCCATGGATCTCAATTATTCGACGCTATGGATGCCCGTTAATCTTTAGTACACATATCTTCATGTACTAAAGTTTTTTTTTATTCTTAGATTCTGTAATAAGTTTAGCTGTGTGTGGTCACGCAGCTGCTTTGGCTGTGTGCGTTACCGCAGAGGCCTGAATGTAATTCCGTTATCTAAAAATAAAAAATAGAACAACTGGAGACAGCCCTTGGAAGCCTTGCATGTGTTCATTGAAATGACAATGCCAATGTTTTGGGGTAACGTTACGATGTTCTAAGTCCATGGTCATCCTACTCTTCTGTACAGTCAATACAACACCATATCATCTGAGCTTTGGCTCTGTAGAAAGAAGCAATCAAACACAAGAACTTGGTTTCCTCTTCTAATGCATTTAGACCTATCTTTGGCTGGCCAGGCCGGCCACCGAGCCACCCCACAGTCCCCAAATCAAAGACGCCCTTGGTTTCCTCTTCTAATGCATTTAGACCAGCTAGCATTGGAACTACCAAATTAAGTGGATTTCCTTGATCGAAATCCCTTGCCGAAAGAGGGTAGATTGGTGGCTTCAAGCACACGAGTTGCATGTTGGCCAAGCATTGGTGTTCGAAATGCCACCAAGTATGCTAGAGGCTACACGCATTCTTCTTAATTAGCTACACAGCCTACACAATGGTATGTACTCCACTCAAACCCCTGTGGTTATTGATAGCCCTTGTGTATGTTTGCTTTGGAGGCTACACAATTGACGAAATTTCATTGCTAACTCATGGAGACGTGTGTGCCACTACTACGTAAACAGAACTTCGGTGGCGGGCATTTTGCGTTTTCCGTGGCGGGCATTTGGTCCACCACAGTGCTAGGGTCACGGTTAATCGTTCGATTAACCGTGGCGGACACCATGCCCGCCACGCAAAATCTATTAACCGTGGCGGGCGTGTAACACAAAGCCCGCCATGGTTAATAGATTAACCATGGCGGGCATCGTTACGTGCCGCCATGGTTAATTTTTAACCATGGCGGTCTTTGTTAAAAGCCCGCCACGGTTAATTAATTCAGAATTAATAAAAAAAATAATTCAAAATATTATAAAATCATATATTATGATTGAAACCACATATTAAATAATAAAATAAGAGAATATTGACATAAATCTTGAACATGCATGACAAGTTAACATTCAACTAATATAGACATTCAATTAAGCACTTAGAGTTTAAAAGTGACCACACCCACACATCACAATTTACAAGACTCGATCGAGCGATCGATTGCTCAATCAAGAGTTTAGGTTACAAATCAATGTCCTCCCACAAATAGTCCTTCATGTCTAGCTGCGTTTCTCCAAATTCCTAAGTTCCCATAAGGCCTCGTTTGTAGCGAGGTCGCTGTTAGGGTCGAAGAATTTGCCGGTAGGTAGCACAACGCCCTCAACGACGGCCCTACGGATGGCGCCAACCATTTTCTTGAACTGAAGGTCGTCCCAAGTTTTGGTTCCAAAACCTTTGCGTGGTTTTCTTCGTCATTTCGCGCCACGTAGTACGGTACACGCCACCTGCGGGATATGAACGTCTGGTATAGACACCACACGGTAGCTGCCGAAAGGTGCTTACCGCACTGCACGCACGATATATGTACCCGAGAAAATGGTTAGAATATTATGAGACCATTCAATATGGACGAGCAAACGAGAGTAATGCTGCATATACCTCGTAGTCTCGCCTTTGATCTTCATTTCGTCCTTATGTTTTTCTTTTTGCGTATGCTCATCCTCCGATCGTATGACTCGGGGTCTTTCAAATAATCCTTGTATGCCCCGTACGAAATCTCACAAAGTCATGACTTACGAGAAGTTTGTGGTATGAAATAGTATACAAGTGTCGTGACTTACAAATGCCGAGGCCTGTTCAAAATGTTTGTAGAGGCCTTTTGGCGTATCATCCAACGAGTCGAAATTCCTAAGGGCACATCCATCCCGAGGGGAAGATTAGCCAAATAATCTGATGGCCAATGTGTGTTGTTGTTTGTATACCGGCAATGCTACACCATTTTATTTGATTAGAGATAGATTCCAAGTGTTCAAAAAATAAAAAGTATTGCTTTTGACTTACTTGATATGTTGGGCCGCAATGAGACAACCGGCGTCCGTTTTGATCTTCTTCATGCACTTACAGATGTAGTCTGCCATCTCTCTAACTCTTTCATCGCATGCTTTTTCAAAGTGTTCATATCTTTCGGCCTTGCTCAGCTTCTTGAGTTGTTCGTTCCTCTGGGTCTCCATCCAGATATGAGAAAAATACTCCACGTCTATATACGCTGGACATATAAACACAACTGGTTGATCCATCGTTTGGGCTATCAATGCTTGCATCCTGCAAGCACATGTGGTCACGTCATTATATATAGAATCGGAGAGCTAGAATTAGTCGTGTACGAGCGTGTAATTATCGGTAAACAAACTCACGCAGCATAGAGGGTGACAATGGATTGGTCGAGGTCCTGGCGCCGTAGCAACCGCCAAGAAACCATACCGCAGCAAGTGGTCCACGACGTCGTCATCCTTGTGTAAGAACAGATGCTTGCACTGATAGCACGGGCACACCATGACTTCCGAACCCTGACTGATTCGATGCTTCTGCGCGACGGGCATAAACTTCTTTCGTACATGATCAACGAATTCCAAACTCATCCTTGGCCTGTACATCCAATCCCTATTCGGCGCCATGGTCGACGGCCCGCTCAAATTAATTAAACCAAAACAAGAGTGCGATCGATGATTAGAGATCGAAGTATCGATTGAAAAGACCACGTACACTTCAAATGAGAGGGGAGAGAGAGGGGAGGAGAAAGAGGGAGAGAGGGGGAGGAGAAAAGAGGGAGAGAGGGGGAGAGGGGGGGGAGAAAGAGGGAGAGAGGGGGAGAGAGAGGGGAGAGGAGCTACCTTGAGAGGGAGAGAGAGGGGAGGAGGAGAAAGAGGGAGAGAGGGGGAGAGAGAGGGGGAGAGGGAGAGAGGGGAGGGAGAGAGAGAAAGAGAGGAGAGAGGGAGAGGAGCTAGCTTGAGAGGGGGGAGAGAGAGAGAGAGGGAGAGATCAAAACTAGATCTCAAAAGAAAGGGAGAGAGAGAGGGGGGAGAGAGAGAGGGAGAAAGAGGGAGAGGGGAGAGAAAAGAGGGGAGAAAGAGGAGAAATAGCCCCTAGCGGTGCCAAACTTCAATCAAACCAAGGGCAAAACCTTCCCCCCCAGAAAGGTGATTTCTAGAGTTTTGAAGCTCAAAACCCTAGAAAATGGCTAAAATTCCGTGGGGAAGAAGAAGGTTGGGGCTGTATTTATAGAGCGCACTTTTCCGTGGCGGTCATTGTAATAAAACCGCCACGGTTAATACACATAACCGTGGCGGGCACTTTTTAATGCTCGCCACGGTTAATAGACATTAACCGTGGCGGGCACGTTACAATGCCCGCCACGGTTAATCGATTAACCATGGCGGGCATTGCCTGGCCGGGGGCTGCCACGCCAACTATTTTGCATGGCGGATTTATAAATGCCCGCCACGGAAAATAAAAAATAAACACCGCGCAAGTTCAGTTCCTCGTGAGTAGTGCATGACCCCGCAAAATTCTTCTCAATCACTACCGAATCGAGAGATATCCCGTGAGCCATTCCTCACGGGATAGGCCCTTACACCCACGGAACGGCTATCCGTGAGTTGCTCACCGGGGATATCCCGCACGGATAGAAATCATCGATAGCGGATATCCCGTGAGCCGCGCCATACTCACGGGATATCCTATCCCGTGAGCGCATAACGCTCACGGGCAAGACTTAACGGGGCCTCCGCGACGTCAACGGGGGCGGAGGCAACCCCGTTACGGACCCCTATCCCGTGAGCCTAACGGGGTAGCTCACGGGGATAGGCGTGCCCGTTTACGGCCCTGTCCCCCCGCCACGCCACGGGCGGCGGGGGTCCCACCACCGATATCCCGTGAGCCATACTCTAAGCTCACGGGATATCTTTGGTTGATATCCCGTGAGCTGTGAATATGGCTCACGGGATATCATGGTCGATATCCCGTGAGCTGTGATATATGCTCACGGGATATCCTTTGATGATATCCCGTGAGCTGCTCACGGGATAGATCCATTTTTTTTTTTTCTTTTTTTTTTGTTACAGCGGTCAATTGACACACATATATATCCATATATAACACAGATTATTGCAGCAGACAATTGACACATATATATGGCACAAAAAAATCGACACATATATTACATAACATCCAACGAGTCACAAGTTTGTCGTCCTCACTAGTTCACAAGTTCAATTCCAACAATTTCAAGTTCACAACCTCACTAGTTTGTCGCCTAGACCATCACAACCTCGCACCAAGTGCCCCAATCCCCTTGTTGCGCCGCACCTCGTTCCCAATTGTCCCGATTCGAAGTTGGGTTCGAGGCATGTGATTGATCCTGCACGTAGGCAAAGATATTGCATTTGTGAGACAAAATGAAAGGTAGATCTATTGACTTGAAAAAGAAAAAACAAAATAATTAGTTAGAAATTTCGGCAGCACCTCCCCCCGCACGAGAGGGTTTCCAAAACCTACAACAAAACAACGGCTCGATGGCCGGCAACCACATGTCCAAGTGCACATCTCATGGTGCATTCCAAACACCATACCATTTCATTTTGGAGTTTAGTTTGAGAAACTCACGGGAGAGGCACCATGCGGTGGAGGGAAGGCGACGGTTGGCCGTCGCCCGGCGGTGGACCGTAGATCGGTGGTGGTGGTGGAGGGTACACCGGCGGTGGTGGTGGAGCGAAGATCTCCGGCGGCGGCTCTTCACCAATCTTGCCTCCAACACGCGGGAGATACTGTTGGAGAGCTTCCATGCTCTTACGGTGCTGCTCGACCCTCCGTGCCTCCGCCTCACGGTAGAACCGCTCCCTCTCCCTCTCCCTTTCCTCGGCCTCCGCGGATCGCTTTGTTAAACTTCCTCTATCTCGGGCCTATTTGAACACAAAGTTAGAACAGAGAAAAAGACATATGTAAAGATAAATGAACCTTGAATAAAAAAACAGTTACTGAGTCCGGAGACCGTAGCACAGTAAGTGGTTGGCCGCTCGCGTATCACCGGCCCCCCTGCGGCTTTTTGAGTTCAGGTAGGGTCTTTGTGGTGCGCGGGTTGATGACGCTATCACCCACATAGTACCGCCCGTGCTTCTTCCCTCCTCCGGCCCGATCATGGAAACGTCCCCCACAATGTCGGTGGTCGTGGGGATCGAAAGCCTGTCTCCATAATACTCCCTCGCCACGTCGGTGTACTTGGTGACCTATTTCAACACAAAGTTAGAACACGGAGGAACAAGATGTAAAGATAAATGTACCTTGAATAAAAAAACAGATTACCTTATCGTAGGCGCTCTCGCTTTGCGGTGGGGCTTCACGCGGAGCCTCGGGGTTGTAGATGAGGTTGGGATCCGAGGACTTGCCTTGGTGGGAGAGAGTGAAGGCCTCGAGCGTGCCCAAAGTGACACGCCATGTGTTTTCTCCCGTGGAAAAAAAAGGTAGGATGGTTAGGAAGTATTCGAGAGTTGCGCATCAAGAAATAAGAATTGGGTAATACTCACATATCTTTTTTTGTAGGTCTTGATTATGGTTGCCTTGATGGTGTGAAACACCGGGCATCATGGCGCGCCGGTCTGGTAGTCTTTGCGGATCTTCGCCCAATCTTTTTCCGACCCTCCTCCCGGCATCCCCTCGCCCTCCTCCTCCTCCACACCTGTCCTGCTTTGCAAGTGACACGACCCCGAGAGGTCAAGGTCCTGCGGCAGCCGAGAGGTCGAGGGTCCTGCGCTGCGCCCGCGCCTCCTCCTCCTCCTCCTCCTCCTCGTCCACCGGTGGTGGCGGTGGTGCTTGACCCCCCTGCCCTGCCCCTGCCCTTGCCCCCCTTGCCCCCCCCCCTCCCCGGTGTGTGTGCGTGTTGGCGGAGTGCTTGAGGACCCTCCTAGCTGGTCCAAGTTCTTGAATTTACGCCCCAAACACGTCAATTTCTTGAGGATCTTCGATGGAGGCATCTTTTCGTAATCACCTGCAATTAGATATAAATAATTAGTGAATATGCAAAATTAAATGGAAAACAATAAACAGAACATAATTATTAAGAGGTTGCGTAGATGAGGGCGGTTCCATGCTCCACTCCTATTCGAGACGAGAATTTCGGCGGCACCTCCCGTTTGTTCTCGAATACACGTCCCGGCGGGAGATTGTGTATTCGAAGAACAGAGAGATGCAACCGAAACTCTGAATCGAGCGAGGAATGGAGCATGAAACCGACCTCATCTACGCATCCTCGGCCGTCAAAACGTGGACAATTCGAAGCAGAATCACGGTTATTGGTATGCGGGGATCTGCATACTTCCAACCGTATCTCCTTCGAACGGAGACGCCCTAACTAAGGCTGCGCGATCTAACTACGACCATGATCGCGGAAAGAGGGGTTATACCTTTCGCGGTGGAGTCGGGCTAGCCGACGAGGAAGAAGAACAAGACCGCCCACGGCACTCCGGCTCGGCAAGGCACTTCGGCTCCGCTCCAAAGGGCTCCTCTACGCATAAAAATAAACATACGGGCTCGGTTGAAAATTTCGACCAGAACCTCCCCGCAGGGGAGGTTACCAATACACAAACTAAACAAGCGGCACGATGGCCGACAACCACATTCACATCACGGCACGATGGCCGACAACCACATTCACATCATGGCACGATGGCCGACAATCACATTACAATACCTGCGAAAATGAAGACGGCGGCGGGTCGGACGGACGGCGGTGGGCGGTCCTCCTCCCTCTAATCCGCCGGCGTGCGGCGGCGGCGGTCTTGAGTCAAGGCATGTCGGCGCAGCGGCGGCGAGGCACGCCCGGCGTGCCCACCTCCTCCCTTCTCCTTCCTCCTCCGGCCACCACCTCCTCCCTCCCTCTCCCCCTTCTCCTTCCTCCTCCTCCCTTCTCCCTTCTCTTTCCTCCTCCGGCCACCAACTCCTCCTCCCTTCTCCTTCCTCCTCCTCCCTTCTCCTTCTCCTCCCTCCTCCTCCCTTCTCCTTCTCCTCCTTCCTTCCCCCTCCTCCCTTCTCCTTCCCCCACCTCCCCTTCTCCCTTCTTCGCGGGGGCGGGCGGGGGAGGCCGAGGCAGGGCGGGGCCGGGGGGCCGGGCGGACGCAGGCGGCCGGCCGGGGGGGCGGGGGCGAGGCCGGGCGCGGGCGCGGCCGGGGCGGTGCTCGGGGGCGGCGGCGGGCGCGGGCGTGGCGTGGGCGGCGGCGGGCGGTCTTGGCGGCGGCGGCGGCGGCGGCGGGCGGAGTCTGGGCGGCGGGGCGCGTGTGTGTGTGTATGCAGGTGTGTGTGTGTATGCAGTGCGTGCGTGTGTGGGTGGTGTGTGGATAAGGTAGGCAAATGTCGATTTAAAAAAAAAAGGATTTACCTATCCCGTGGCGCTCACGGGATAGAGCTTCCCTATCCCGTGAGCGAATAATATGCTCACGGGATAGGGCTGTCGAAAAATTCCCCACACAAACGGGCGGGAAAATTGCCGCCGCCACGGCCGAGGGTGGGTCCCACGCCTATCCCGTGGCGAGTAATATGCTCACGGGATATCGACCACCTATCCCGTGAGCCGCTCACGGGATAGGCATTTTTTGAAAAATATTTTCCTCTCCCTCCTTTCTCTTTTCCAGCAAATATTTGTAAACTTTGATCGACTTTACTTCAAAAATACCTTGTCATATTCACTCATCCATACATAAGTGATGCTTTAGTGTAAATTTGACCATTATTTCATGTGGTTTTATCTCTAGTTCTATTTACCTAATTGTAGCATAAAATTATAATAATTATCAAAGTAATCTTGAAAATTCTCAAACTTTCACATGACACAATCTCTCGATGTACATTTGCATGTAGAAAAAGTTTCATAGCCAAACCACAACTTGACCGCCACAACCACATGAAAACACACTTGATCATTACGAACAAACATGAAACTTCTACGTAGATGTTGGAGCTTGTGAACATCGTATGTGCCAACTTGTGCGAAACGTTTTCCAAACTTTTATCATAGCCTTGGCATAAGATATCATGACATAATATCAAATTTCATGATTTTTTTTTCACATCGGTTGCTTTTCTATAATTTTTAAACCACCCGAGCACAAAATAAGCGTTCCTAATTTCAGATTAAGATATTCAGTTTTGTCTTTTTTTTTATATACAAGGCCTTACTATGTGCTGAGTAAGAGAACTATAAATTTTCTACTATTTTTTTCAAAAATTTCAAGCACTTGCAGTTCAAATTTGACCTCATTTCAAAATTACGAGAAAAGAGAATAATTCTCTAAATATAACAAATAAAGTCAATAATTCACCAAACTTTAACATAGAGTTCCATATTATGTGTAGGGAATGTAGAAAAAGTTTGGGTCCCAAAAACACAAAAAAAAAAAAAAGGGTTTTCCTATATCCCGTGAGCCACAATGGCGACTCACGGGATAGAGGCCTCTTTCCCGAGGGCCCTCCTTTTGCCTCACGGGATAGGCCTCTCACGGGATAGGGCTGACGGTGCGGCCCCACCCCCGGCCCGGCTTCCGCGGCGCCAGGCGGGCATCCCACCATTCACCTCCACCTATCCCGTGAGCGAGGGGCGGGGCTCACGGGATAGGGCTGACCGTGCGGCCCCCACCCCCCGGGCGGCTTCCGCGGCGCCCGGGCGGGCACCCCCTCAAGCCCCCACCTCCCCTATCCCGTGAGCGGGCGCAGGCCTCACGGGATAGGCTAACGGAGCGGGACCGGGGGAGGGGTGGCGGTCGTTACCTATCCCGTGAGCTGGGGCCTCACGGGATAGGTCGGTATCTACCCGTGAGTTGTTGCTCACGGGATAGAGCCTATCCCGTGAGTGGTTGGTATCCCGTGAGCGGGCTTGTATGCTCACGGGGGGTAGAGCCCTCTATCCCGTGGCGTTTTGTTCCGCTCACGGGAAAGGATTTCCTCACGGGATAGCTCTCGTTTCCGGTAGTGAATGTGAGCTCTCAAAATCACAATTCGTGTTGGCAGTTACACTTTTGATTGTTCCATTACCACTGAGGAAGCCAACACTGCAATTTGTATATATCCTGATGCCTCTCGGGCTTCACTGCCAATTATGCAATCGCAATGCCTCTCGCCAAACATAAATTTTCAGTCATATTTGCTTTTTGATGTGCAGATATACATATATGGAGGTTCCATACAATAGGTGGGTAAGCAAATGGATATACATAATCTTTCCGGGTATTTGTATCTGAAGTGTACGTTTTGTTGTACTGATTCATCGATCTGGCAAACAATGCTAGATGTATCTTCAACAAACAAGTACTTCTTTTGTTCCAAATTATAAGTCATTTTGGCTTTCTGAATATAACTAGGTGCATAGCAACAGCCGAAACGAACTATAATTTGGAGCGGAGGGAGTATATTTTTCCATGACTAATGCAAAAAAATAACATTGGATGAAACAAGCTGACGGATTGTTGGGTACTCTATAATGTTCTCTTCATCTAAATAGCCAATTTATCCCAATAAAGATCCATCCAACAATTTGGTAGGTTTTAATAACCATTGAACAATAACTGATATTTATAGAAAGTGTATAATTTCCTAAAAATATACATTGCTCTGCTGTTATGAAAATGTACAGTACTATTACACCCTAAATTTAATTTAAATTTACCTATGTATTTTGAGAAATAATGGCTAGAAAAAAAAAATGGATCGTCCATAAGCTGGGATTGGATTATGTAATGATAGGAGGTACCCACGTGGAAGTAAGTAGATAGGAAGGGCCCCCCCTTGTCAGACAAGGGTAATTGAATCATTGTAATGTGAACTGCATCCTACCTATAAATCATGGGCGGAGGCTACATGGTGGTCCAGGTGGCCCGTGGACCACCATGCACCTGATGCATACAAGGCTAACAGGTATAGTAACAAAAAAGGATCGAAATGCATGTGCATGCTTCCGTCTGGCGTCGTCCGCGGCCTTTGCAATACTATATGCGTCGTTCTGGACTTTTGCTCCCCTTTCTATATTTCTCCTTGCGGCCAGTACGTCTAGTCGAGTTATGCTTCAATTCAATATACCTAATGATAGCGGTCACGCAATGCGCGGATGACAAGCAATGACACACATGAATCATTAGACAATAGTTATGTCTCAAAATCTTCATCCGATTAGCCTCCTCGTTTAGTCAAGTTCCTTTTTCCCTCTTCCAATCTCTCCCTATAACTAAAAATAAACAAATTATTAACTCAAGCAAAACGCTTCAGCTATGCATTAGACTTTCAATGGCCATAAAACCAATTTATCTTGCGTTATTAAATTATATTATTAGAATGCATGATCATATTGGACTATTTAATTATAATAATTCTAGGATATGATTTTTGTTACAATTGATTATTTGAGTGGTACATTGAAATAATATTTTATTCTCTTACAAGCTCATCAAAATATGAAGAGGAGTATGTTGATATTGCATCTGTTTTTCAAAATATGCATCAAAGAATATTTTTGCAATGACTTCAATTAGGAATAAGTGGAAAAATAAGATCAGTAATAGCCATTAATAACATTTTGGCTGATTGTCTAGTGACTTTTTATTCATCAGGCTATCTTCTTACAACAACATGAAGAAGAAATCATCAACACTTTCATGGGTGCAAGCCTATCAAAAAAGTAATAACATATTGTTTTAGTGTGATATTTCAATTCTATGTTAAGAAAAAGAAAGTTATACTCTGTTGAGAAATAATTAACTAGAAACCACGCGGCGTTGCCGCGCGACGAAACGCCGAGGTGCATGCCTTATATTACTCCGTTTTTGGTTTATTCAATTGCCTTTTTGAAGTGCAGCCGTCAGATCCGTCAACGGAAGGTGCTCCCTGAGTTGCCATGGTTTTGTGTTGATGGAGGCAACAATGAGTAGATTTACTCCCATTACCCATTAAATCTTGTTGCAAAGCGATATCCTTTATCTGCAACTAACTGTTCTAAGCACATCATCCTGTCCTCAGGGCTTCCTACAGTGCACAAAGGCCAGCTTGTATATGCACAAACCAATATTCATATTTGGACCATGAGCATTATAAAGTCCATAAGAGTTCTAAATAAAAGCATGTAATGTGGTAGCTGGATAGGGTTCGTTGCTCTCTGGTTTTGATTCTAAAATTCACCTGAACCTCTCTAATGCTTTCTTATAATTCCCATCTATGCATTTGCAGATGTCATATTTTAAAATTGAAGCAAATGACTCACAATCGGCTATGAAATAATTATTTCACTAAGAGCATCAATGCTCAAAAAAACTATTATTTGAAGACTAGCAAAATAATTATGGAATATGTTAGTAATGTAATATTAGTTGAGGCTAAGATGTGTGCTTTGTATTAAGTTATTAACCACACCATAGGAAGTTTGGATAGCTACAAATTTTTGTTGACCAAAAAGGGTTATTCAGTGAGATGGAAATAATAGATGGTTAGGACATAGAACCTTTTTGAGAGTAGCAACACTAAAACCATAGGAGGCACTTTGCATATATTACAAGTTTTTTTTTTTCGAATACGTAAAAGATTTGCGCTTATTTGTATTTAAGAAGAAGAGTTTTTCCATTGCGCACGAGTGTGATTTGGGAGGAGAGAATTTTACATTAGGCACTACCTCCCCGTCAATTTTATACATGGCGACTACTCACGTGCTAAATCACCTATATGGCGCACCCCGCCTCTATCCAAAGGTCTGCGTGTTGCTTGATTTTGGCGAGGAATTGTGCGCTAATGGACGCTTCGTTTTGGAAGAATCTAGTGTTTCTCTATTTCCAAAGCTCTCATGCCACCCAGCGAAAGAGTGTTTGCGTCCTTCCTCTTTTCTACGTGCCATGTCCGTATCAGAAAAATTTTGCAAATTAAGGAGCGGGAGGGTAGGCGTAAGCCGTAGACAACAGCAAAATTTGTTTTTCTTTTTATCTATATGTCGTAATCGTCGACCCGTCTCGATGGGATAGGATCAATGGGAAATGTTGTGAGCTGACGGTGGATACGATTCCCATCTTGCTCCATATTACTATCCTAAGTTGCATATCTCATAGTGTAAATGGTGCCCGAGTGTTGATAAGCGGGTATTTTTGTTGGCTGTGGTGGACCATAGCGATATCACGCAAGCTCTTAATAGTTAGCAGAAGATTAACTATATCCAACAACGACGTCTTGGATATAGTTTTATATAAGTGAGAGCTATATGCCGTACATACGAATTTTTGAATATCAGTACTAAATCTGCAAAAAGAAAACGATTAATCCAAAATTGAAAAGCAATTTTGCACCGACTACCCTGAAGTTCCCACAAATCGACTAAGCCCGGATCTGAAAACTTCCCTCTCTAGCCCTCTTGCATCTAGAACCCTGGCAATGAAATGAAATCGTGTTTGTGCCCTTCTTCTTCCTCATCTCGACAAAGAGCATGGGACGGAGGAGGAGAGTCGGCCGCTGGGTGGCTCTCCGGCGGCGAGAGGGCAACGAGTGCCCGGGGGACCGTGCGGCTCAACGCTGGCCGTAGCTCGCACCGTGGCAGCCCGATCGCCGCGGCGCCCGGCGGCGGCGGCCGGCGGGGCTCGGTGGCGCATAGGGCGCGACGATATGGCGCCGGGCCAGCGGTGGCTGTGTAGCAGTGGCGTGCACGCCGAGGAGAAGGAGGATTGAGTGGTAGCCTGGTGGGCGGCGGCGGCGGAGTTCGATCGGCGCAGTAATGGCGCCCACGGTGGCCCGCGACCGCGATGGAGACGCCTGCAACCGCTACCGCTGGTCTGCTCGCAATACACGCAGCCATCCATGGCCGTGCTTCTCGCCTCGGCAGCGCCCGATGCGGCAGCTCCGCTGCCCATGGTCACGCCCCGCCGCTACCTCGCTGCTGGGGGCTGCGACTGCGCTTTGGCATCCGTAGCGAAGCTGCGGCGTCCGGTGCGCTGTGCCCATTGGTCGCCGGCGTGAAGATGGAGGCGTGGAGGATGACGGCGATAGATTGGGGGCGGCGCTGAACGCTGAGCAGCTGCAGCCTCCCGAAAGCTCGCGAAACACCAGCCAGAGGCTCTAGATCGACGGCGGGAGGAGTAGCTGTCTGAGAATCAACGGTGAAGAAAAGGAGGTGACGTGGCCCAATAAGGAGCCAGAGCTTGGCTCTGATTTAGGAATGTAGAGATGTGGGAATGTGTCTCGAATGTAAACGGAGGAGGAAAATATCAGAACTCTAGAGAAGAAGAATCTGAAGTACGCTCTAGAAATATCTAGAAAGAGAATCTGAGAAGTGTACCTACTTATATAAATAGAGGCTAGTTCCCCACTGCAAAAGCATCCAACCAAAAAGCAACAAAAGGAAATAGACAGTTCCAATAACGAAAGGAAAACCATCGCTCGTCATCCTCCATAGTACATATCCTAGCTACGCCACTGCTATAAATATCTGTCTTTTAGTTGCTCTCTGACCCATTACTGAAAGTGCAAAAGCCGTCAGCATACCATTGGTGCCAAGACAAGAATGCACGAGTGATGAAAGAAAAAATCCTCAGAAAAAAATACTGTGTGGCATGGATGGACCATGCACATTTCTAGGAGTGAGATGCAACAGGAATATTGGTGGAAGATCATTGCATACTACTTGCAAAAAGTTCTTCTCAATTTCTGCAAAGTATGCACGTAGAAAATATGCATCTATAGTGAGTTCCACTGTTATGATTGTGTGTGGTTCAATTGAGCGCACGAATTGATCAAGACCGAACAGAGGGGTCTTTGGATTTATTGAGTTTTTATTCTAAGGGTAACCTCCGGTTGTCATTCTAACCGGGGCATTATAAATATGACACTTTGTACAAAACACATATCTACATGGAGCTCCACCGCCTTGTGAGCGAATTGAGGCGATCCATGGAGTCCAGTCGATCGATCTAGCTGTACACGTGTTCGATGTTGGTTGGGCAGGCTCAAACTTTAAGAAAATAGTTAACCAATTGAATGGTTGCTCTAGGATGTGTATAATTTTTGACGAGGTGTTGTGGAACAGTTCTTCTATTCATGTTGTGTGTAAAAGACTTAAATGGTGTTAAAGTTACTCTAACAGAACAGACCGAGCTGCCAAGAAATACAACCATGATATATTAGAGTAGCTGATGCAGTTAATGAAATACTACTATGTTTCATGTCAGCCTTCTAATAATACTATATATAGTAGCAGCGGCGACAACGAGAGCCCATGACCTTTACCTTTTGTGCTCACCACTCCATTTGGACTCAAACTAGTTCACTCAACTCCCATCCGGTTTAATTATATTCTCTCTGCAATGAAGCTTTTAGGGGTGAGAGGTATCAGGGTTTCATCATCCAGATCAGGGCTGCACAATAGTGCATTTAGACATCTTGTGTTTAGATATCTCTAGCAGGCAGCATCTGTGATGTCAGATATCCTGGCCAATTGTTTCAATGTCCTATGACCTTCTACTGCAAGTGTAGTGTTATGGATCAGAAATTGTCTGGTGGCCACACGTTCGTGATCAGAATGACGATGTGGACTACCAGCTGGTGAGGTTCGTAGAATCCGTCACCTTTCATGGCCAGCAATGTAGTCATGAGTGGCGGCGAGTGTCCGCCAAAGATCTCTGCAGCCAAGCTTGGCACTCCTAAGCTAAAGTGCTTACATCGACTCTTGTCTAGTTGGATGCCAACATTTTCTTTCGATCATATTATGCTATGTGTGTTCACTTTCCAGGTGTCTCCTACATCATATTTTAATGACATCAAAATGATTTTTCAAATGTCTAAAATTTATTTTTGGACTGTTGACTAAGTCAAATGCCCCCTAAAAATCATCTGTGGGTAGACTTAATAAAATTGGCACTAAAGGTCTAGGCCTCAAAATCAATTTCGTGGAATGGTTTTTACAACCGTTGGCATAGTAACACTTTTGTTCACCGGCTCTAAAAATATATGTTCACTATTTGTAGAAAAAGGTTGAGTATCGAAGTATATTCATTGTTATGTAAATACTCCTTTTTTTTTTTGTCTTAGGAGCCCTGCAAGTATCTTGACTACTTCATACTGGCAGCACCTTCGGGGGACTGGAATATTCTTTTTATAGCCACGCAGCAAATAGTCCGATATCCCCGCTCAGCATGGGTCTTTGGCCCGCCCAGAGCTTTTGTGGTAGATTTAGGCTTGGATACATACTAATCTTCTCCACCACCAGTGGCGGGCGACCAGGCTTAGCAGAGTATGGGCTCCCCTACCTCCCCTTCTCTAGGAAATAGATCCTTTTGGCAATGTTGACACTCAAAATTGTCCAAGGTGATTTTTGGCACAATGAATAAGTTATAAACGTCTTGGACATCATAGATGTTATGCTGCAACACAAAATCAAGGGCCCAATAAGGCCACGGGCGTGGGCAGCCGCCCCTTCATATAGCTCATGACCCGACTCCATCCCCCGACCGACCAACAACACATGGCACACCTGACGCCACCTTATGATGGAGCCATCAACCCAACACTATTGGGTTCCTTGGATATACCTCCTCATCGACTAGCAATGCACCCTCCAGGCAAACATGTACGGTATGAGTCTCTACACCTGACAGGAGTGGTACACCTTTGGTTCACCCGCATGGTGCTTGCAGCTTTGGGCCACCCATCAATGGCGAAACTACCGATCACGCCACCTCGACAGGACGACGCCTTGAACGACTACATCTATGCCCTCGACACCTAAGTCACGTGCGTGGGCATTCCACCATGCGATCTTCAGGCCAGCCCGCCCTTACACTAGTGGACTCCGTGCTACGCTACGGGACATGCTACAGTGGGAGGCGTCCCACACGATGGATGCAATGATCCACCTCGCTTGTCTCCTCGACGCCCATCCACCACGTTTGTGGCATGCCACAGAGACAGCCAACGGACACGACACTATCGACAACCCGGCTATGACGGCCGTGACAACTTGAGGGCTGATCCAGCTGGCTCCCTCCATCCTCAACAAGATCAATGCTCAGTATGACTAAGCTCCCAAGCTCACCAACAGGCTTCACAATAAGATGTGGGCTGCGGTGCAACAGGAGGCGCCCCGCATGTTGGGCATGGTGATCCAACTCGCCCCCATCTCCTACAAGGTCTTCAATGACCTCTGACTTGCAAGCTTCGACGCCCGACGACATGATGACCCACACAGGTCTTCATTAAGCTTTAGGCCGAGCACACCGGCTCGATGCTATTCGCGGGCATCCTTCCTCGTGCCATGATGGTTGGCTTCCACCTCCTGACGTCCTCACCAACGGCGCAAACCTTCCTGGACAACATCTTGCTCATAGAGGAGAGCTACCACATAGCTTCTTACCATCGGTGACGGTCTTCTTCGACTTCCTGAACATCAGTGACGTCATAATCAGCCAAGAATATGGACTCCCACCCATCGTCCCAGCATCGGAAAAGGTCAGCAACCGCTTCTTCGGCCAGCTCTTTCACCCTATACAAGTGGCTGCAACAATCTTCGAGACATGCGTCTTCGACTACCTTGTCAACGTCAACAACCCGTGCAATAACACATTGCGAGGACACGCTATCAGGAAAAGGGGAAGGAGGTGTCACAGCCCAAAATCAAGGGCCCAATAAGGCCATGGGCGTGGGCACTAGGTGGCCTGCCGCACCGCTACCGCCGTTGCCACCGCCACCATCATCGTTACCTTCTTCATTACGCAGCAGTTATTTATTTAATAAAATATTTAATAGAAAATAAATTAGGATATTTCTATAGATGCAAGTCTTCCTTGGACTATAAATATAAAGGGATCTATAATCGTTTGAGATCAAGAAAGAAATAAAGAAAACTCTTCCATTATCCCTATCCCTCTCTTCTCTGCACACGGCGCCTCCTCAAATCTCTCAGCGCCGCCGCCGCTCCTCTTCTATCCCACGCTGCCGCCACCACCCCAAACACGCCCTAGCACGCCGCTCGTCGCCACCGTGCTGCCGCCACAGCCCGGGAAACCCGGTCCGGACTGTGACATGTCAAGTGGCGTTGAGGACGGAGTAAATATCATTGGAAGACGGCGAGCCACATCGTGCCAACCTTGTCGGTGAAGCCGAGTTGGCCAGCTAGCCTAGCCGACTTTCCCCTACAAGGCCACTTAGCTGTCCTCTACAGTTGGCTAAGAGAACCCGGTTTGCCTAGCTGGCCTGCACCCTGGCTGCCCCCGTTCGGACTTGCCCAGTTGGCTAAGCAGACTTTGCTTGGATTCCAAATTGATTTGATTCTAAATCGCGTTTTGGTAAGTTTTAGTCATGGAAAACATGTAAATTACACCTCTCTCCATGAGTTAGTTCTAGGAGAACGAGCTGTATATCAGCCCTATAGGTCTCTAGATCGGTTTTGCCTGCTACGTTGCATTCTTACAGCATTGTAGGTTGTGTGCCAGCTCTTTGGGTGTCCATAGCCCGCTGATGTGGCGATCTGGACCGTTTTTCAGTGTCAACAGGCGGCAAAGGGTCCACACTCTTTTTTCCTAGCACAATGGCGTCTGATTTGGTCACCAGGGGCACCAGCCTCCCTTCTCTATGCTTGGCAGCGACGGGATGCATTCACGGTCAGGAATCCAACCCAAGTAGCACTTATATGACGTGCCCCGAGACAACAATGATATGGTGGCATCAGACAATCATTTTTTCAAAATAAAAAATTGTTCACCCATCACCGCTTGGTGCAAACCAATGGTGATGTACATGGTTTTCACTTCCAACTTTCACCAATAATGAGCGAACCCATCAGTGATTGGTGGTGTTGTAGTAGTGTGATGGACGACCTATGACATCAACTATTACGGCAACAGGAGGGAACCCTAAGCTTAAGCTATGGCGGCCCATGGACAGGTACAAATTTCAAATATTACGTATTTATTAGTTTCATTAGACGATGTTATTATCAGTATGTACAGGTTAAGGTTCCATATATATATGAACAGGTGCCAAGTTCACAAAAGTACACAACTAAATTGATGATCAATTATTGCTATGTAGGTGAAGAACCAATAAACTCTGACTCAGTCATCCCGTAATAAACTCTGACTCAGTCATCCCGTGCGAGTATACTTACCTTATGAATAGCTACCTCCTCATAGTGCCATGACCAACAAGAATGCTAGAATAAGGCTTTAGACAAAAGAATATCGACTGCCACCAGTGAAGGGTGTTCTAGGAGTGGGATGCAGTGGGAAGTTGAAGAATGGCAGGCAAGATCAACTTGGATCTGCAGTCCTTCTTGCATTTGCGGCCGTTCCTAAAGCTCATGGCATGATGCCAATTGTTTGAAATCTGTCAGCTGTGGTGCTTTGTGTCTTCACAAGATGTACTGACCACAGAGCCCTGTGATCCATAGCATGCATGCTACCAATATGAGCTCTATGGCTGTGGTACACGAAGGGGCTTGTAGCCGCAGACACCAAGAAAGAATGAAGGAAAGGGATACCATTTGTATCTTTCCGTGTGGTTCACCTTGTTGGGTCCGCCACAGTCTCATTAGCAACAGTTATCAAGGGCTATTGTGATCCCGGGGGAAACACACCAATAAAATACAGTCGTTTACAACGTGTTTCCAAATGCCACATGTGCCGAGCAGGATGATAAGAGAGTTTAAACCTCTTTTATTATAGAACCACTCACTGCTAAAGTGCTGTTGGATCGTCTTTGTGTCTTAATTGGTCACAAAGAAGACATGATTTAGGATGAGAAATGCCTCACTCCATTTAATGATCTGTTGTACAGCATGTAGGAATTTTATGACTCATCGACATCACCCTAAAGTGGCATAGTACCCTTTGAATCTGAGATCAACTGTCGGGATGTGTATTCGGTGGGTGACGAATTCAGGATGCATTGAGTCTTCCAGTGGAGCCACGTCTTTATACAAAAATAGTTAGAGCTTCTCAAGATACACAAAGGGATCAATGAGACAGGAAAATATTGATTGATACCATGCCATGAATGGGTTCCCATATGTGTGTGCAGAGTGGTAAGACTGTCTCCAGCCGTGGGAAAGGCAAAAGCGAGACTCATGGCGTGGTTTAGGTGTTGGACAGTGAAAGGGTGTGTGGCCCCAAAACGAAGCTCCTCCAACAACCGACGCATCATCAACCCCTATTTGCTCCAAGTTGATCCCTGTCAATCCCGTCGATCTCCAACAGCGGCACGAGTTGGCCGTACACCGTGAGCTGGCTGGACGTCACCGTGGCTGCTCCATGTCGCGCCCGCCGTGGACCCACTTCACCCCCACGGCCTTGCCTCGCTCCTTGCTGCGCGGAGAACGCTGCAAGATACGACGAGCGCTGGAATACCCCGTGCACACGTAGAACGTCCCAGCTGAGTGTAGAGGACGCCATGGCCGCCAGCGGCCCCCACGCCGAGCCCAGCTGCACCCGGAGAGTCCACCATGGCCAGCCGCACCCTACTCTACGACTCCTTGGGCACCGATCATCAAACAGGGAGACGACTCCATCTTCACCCTCGTCACCTAGGAGCTGTGGAAAGAAAGGAATGTCAAACTGGTCCGAGGGCTCAGTGATAGAACCAGGCCTGGCCCATCTGGCTGGTGCCTCTGGGTTCCTTGGAGCTGGCCCGGCCCATCTGCCGGTGCCACTCCCCACAGGCCCACCAAGCCACAACGTATCTAGGCCCTGGCCCTTCTCAACCCAAAAGACTAGCCTAAATGTTAGACTAAACTGTTGTGTAATCTTATCATTCAGAGTCGAGTCTAGTTAGTTGAGATAGGGATGAGCATGATCGGAGGCATGCAGGGTCATGACTCAATCTAGAGTCGGTCAGTTAGTTGGCGCCACGCCGGATATCGCGCACGCGGTGGCTGTCACGGTGCAATGGCGGACACTCGGTGTTCGACGTGGCGCAGGGGTGATCCGGGCGCCTGTGCCTAGGATCAAGAGTCTATATATACTGAAATAAACATCGACGAGCCACGTTGGATGGGCAGCAACCTACCCTATTCTCTTGCTGTGTTTTCCATCTAATCTCGCTGCAGGTCATCACGTGACCTCGCCCGCGACAAAGACGTCGCCGCGGGCGACTCTTGCTCTAACACGTGGTGTCGAGCCAGGTCGATAAGAACCCAAAACAAATCTCGGTAGGATCACACACCGGGCGAGGAGCCCGATCCAGGGGAGCCTCGTCATTGACGACGTCTTGGCCACATGAAAAGGTGTGAGCCGACAAGAGTCGGGTCCGATGTGTGACTACGGGGTAGATTGTTGGGGTTAGTCCCACATCGGTAGTCGATGGTGGGGCGGTCCTCACCCATTAGGCCAGTCTTTTAGGTTGAGAAGGCCCAAGGCCTGGATATGTTGTGGCTCGGTGGGCCTGTGGGGAGTGGCACGGACATTGGCTGGTTCAAGCAGGAGATGAAGAAGAAATTCAGCATGAGTGATCTGGGTCTCCTGAGCTACTATCTAGGAATAGAAGTGAAGCAAGGAGAAGATGGGATCACATTGAGTCAGAGTGACTATGCATCAAAGATCTTGAAGAATGCAGGTATGGCAAATTGAAATTCCACAGCCATGCCGATGGAAGCTCGACTCAAGCTCAGCAAGAAGATAGAGGATGAGGTTGTGAGACCCTCGGAGTACAGAAGTATCATTGGGAGCCTACGATATCTTGTCAACACTCGGCCTGATTTGGCTTACTCGGTAGGTGTTGTCAGTAGATTCATGGAGGCACCAAGTAAAGCACATTGGGGTGCAGTAAAACAAATTCTCAGATACCTGAGTGGACAGTTGGGTTTGGCTGCAAGTATGCCAGAGGTGATGAACTGAAGCCTTTTGTGTTGGGCTACAGTGATAGCGATTTTGCCGGGGATGTCAGTGACAGAAAAAGCACCACTGGTGTGATCTATTTCCTGGGCAACAATTTGGTCACGTGGGCTTCACAAAAATAGAAGATTGTTGTGTTATCATCTTGTGAAGCGGAGTATGTGGCAGGAGCTGCAGCAGCATGTCAGGGTATCTGGTTGAGTCGACTAATAAGGGACTTGTTGGGAATGAAGGAGGCGTCGGTGAAGCTGTTAATGGATAACAAGTCGGCGATTGCATTGAGCAAAAACCCTGTGCACCACGACAGAAGCAAACATATTGATACAAGGTATCACTTCTTGCGTGAGTGCATAGAGCAAGGCAAGCTGGAGGTGGATCACATCGGTACTGCAGATCAACTGGCAGACATCTTCATGAAGGCCTTGGGGCGAGCCAGGTTTCAGGAGTTAAGACAAGCTCTCGGCGTGTTACATGTGCATGGGGGTGAAATGTTAGACTAAACTGTTGCACGTCATTGTAATCTTAACATTCAGAGTCGAGTCTAGTTAGTTGAGAAAGGGATGAGCATGACCGGCGCGCGGGTCATGACTCAATCCAGAGTCGGTCAGTTAGTTAGCGCCACGCCGGATATCGCGCACGCGGTGGATGTCACGGTGCAATGGCGGACACTCAGTGTTCGACGTGGCGCAGGGGTGATCCGGGTGCCTGTGCCTAGGATCAAGTCTATATATACTGAAATAAACATCGACCGAGCGGCGTTGGTTGGGCAGCAACCTAACCTATTCTCTTTTGTGTTTTCCATCTAATCTCGCCGCAGGTCATCAGCGCGACCTCGCCACGACAGCACGTCGCCGGAGCAGCTCTTGCTCTAACACCCAGCACCCAGCCGGCAGCGATGTTGGAGTCTATCAAGCTCATTGCCGCGGGCTATGGGCGCAGGCCAGGGCAAGGGGGCTAGGGAGCTTAGTGTCGCGAGTAATGGGCTAGCTGCTCCGTTTTCAGGATGGCCACGTGCGTTGTTGTATATCTGTATCAGCCTTCCCCTGTAGTACTTTGTACTTTTTATTTCTCTCTTAATGCAAATACGATCAAATCTTTTGTGTGATCGTGAAAAACATTTGTAAATCAAGTGGTTTACTGCACACTTCCTTGTGACGTGCGTCATCTGGTGGTTTAACTGCTGCAGCAAACAAGTTGCAATCGTGCACTTCCCTGTCACGTCGTCCAGAGGGAGGTCATTATCCGGTGATGGTATCAGGGCTCTTATGTGGATTTATAAAGTTCGAATTAATGCACAAAGATACTGCATGGCACAACGAATTCAGGCATTTTGGACTCAGAAAGGTTCAACAATTTTCCAGGCAATTGCCGAGCGCCGTGTTTCACCGAGCGCCCTGCGCAAAACCCTCGGCAAAGGAGATCACTGTGAGCGCTCACGTTTTTGCCCTCGGCAAAACTGGAGGTGCTCGGCAGCGACGCGATTTCCGATAGTGTGTTTGTCCTGTACACAGCATCTGATGAATGAAGTCTCTCAAGCAGTTGAGGTACTGTTCAGAGACAGCATCATCAGTTTCCATCATGTATATGCTGTTTCTGGTTTATCTTTCAAAGAGGAGAAAGAATAGAATCTGATGTTCTAGCTAGATCACAGCAGTAAAATTTTAGTAAAAAAATCATTACTGTGTACATGTTGCGCCCAAAGCAATGCAACACTGCTATTTATAAGTTCCTCTGATCAATTCAACAAGCTCGTCATGAAGAACACCGTTTGTAACCAGAACACCACCCCAAGGGTAGATGTTCCTGCGCCCTGTTGGGTCAGCAGCAAAATCCAAAGGCTCCACTCTCCAATCACATGTCTGTCATTTTTTTTAGTTAGAAACGGAGCATTGTCATAATGTTAAATATTAAAACAAGTATAGAACAAAGAGACACTTTCTATATACTGTTATTCCTGGATATTTAAATAAGGCATACCTTCCCTCCTGCTTCCTGAACACAAATGACCCCAACAGCATGATCCCAAGCCTAATTGAACAGGCAGAACACAAATGGTTAATACAACGGAAAAGCCGTGTCATGTACACAAGAAAATTCATGTAGAGTAGAGGTCACCTTGATTTGTTTTGCTGGTCGTGCTCGGAAGATAAAAAACCGACATTCTCCCAGAGGCTACCATGAGATACTTTGACAAGCTAGAAAAGCAGAAAAACCAATATGAGAACTTCATGCTCAATAATCCATTTTTTAAAATGAATCCGCAAGAGAGCTGCCGATTATATTAAAAAGTAAAAAAATATTAAATATTACATTGATAATTCATTAACCAGTCTAAGATAGTCGCTATCATACTAATATATTTTTTGTAGAAAAGTGAACTAATAAGGCAATACCCTACAGCACAAGAAACTAAAGGATATCATAAGAAACAATTAAGGCAATACAGTATCACATTGATCACTACACCACAACCCTTAATCAACGACTTTCAGTCCGTTGCTATATAGAGGTACAAATTTTCAGTCCGTGGCTAAAAGATATAGCAACGGACCCTTACAAAGCTAATGAATCCGTGGTACTCGGTTTTAGCAACTGACAGTCCATGGAAAACATTTAGCAACTAACCGTCCAACGCAAATTTAAACTTTTAGCAACTGCAGTTAGTTGCTGATTAAGGGTCGTGGTGTAGTGGATGTTGAACTATTAGCAAAAACAAACACACTATATATATCGTCGAGAACAGTTGCACTGATTCTCTAGGACTATTTAAATTGGTTAGGAATGAAAAAAAATGTGCGTATTTTGTGGAGGAAAATGCAACAAACCTGCCACCACAAGAACTTTGGAGAAGAATTTTATTCTCATCCCTAGGAACAGATTCATCCATTGTCGAATTGAAGTGGAGAGACAGTGGCATCATATTCCACGTATGGCTATCAACAATGCAGTAGCGTGCCATGTGTGCTATTGAACAAGGATCAACAATGCATCTCTTCCAAGCATCCAGCGCTGTAGTGAACTGGCCAGTCTCAGCAAACAAGGGCCTAGACCAAGTGCCACAGCCTACATGAGACACCATAAGCATACCACGGCCAGGATGGGCCGCAAGTGATTTATCTTTATCATTTCCTGTGATGCCATCTGTCCAATTTGGACATCCCATCACTCCTACTACTAGCTTTCCATCCACCACAAGAGCCAGGCCCACCTGAGCAAAACCAAATAAAAAGGCTTCTCATCAGATGAAAAAGAGTAAAGGAACAAATTGATCAAGATCTAATGCTAAGGAATCACTACGGAGTTCCATGCTTATTCAAGGGAATAACAGTTTTGTGCATGCTGAAATTTGCATCGCAAACCAAAATGTATGCTTGTGCATTTCTTAAAATCCCTGTGTTCCACATTTCAGTCATTAGCCGGTGATAAAAAAATATATAATCACGAGCAATATAGCTAATACAGAGAGACATACCACATACAGGGAATCATCTGCTCCTCTCAATAAACTCTTAGTACCATCAATTGGATCAAGCACCTACAAATCCACAGCAATTTTACTTTTTGGAACCAGAGTAACTTTTATAGGTCAGGCTAATTATGAAACTTTTACAACATACCCAATAAGCGGTGGGATTTGAATCGAAGGATACAGCATCCATGCCTCCTCTGTCAATAGCTTTCAACACATCAGCATGACTTAAAGGTGAACCATTGTTACTCACTCTGCCTGCAACAAAACTTGAAATCGACTCAACAATTGAGTTACTGTTGCTTTCATCAGCATTAGACGACCGCAGAAATGCTGAGTCCTCTTCTGCCACCAGGGGTATTGACGGAAACAATTGCTGTAGCTCTTCAAACAGCACACAATCGTGAAGGTAGTATCAGACAAAGGAACAAAGTGCAAATTAAACAGAAGCTGAACTGAGGAGCTGAGCTATGAATTACCGAAGCTAATAAGGGCCTGAACACCGAAATCAGCAATTGTTACAGGAGTATTGTCGTTCTTTTCTAGAAACTTTCTGTCACCTGAAAGCAGTGATGCCTTCACCTGTGAAAGCAATCAATCGAACCAGTAAAATTTAGCTCATGTTATTGGATATATTTCAGAGGTATATGCCAGGCAAACATATCAATCTAACAGCTCAGAAAATTTATCTATTGGGGCTAAGTATAAGATTTTGCATCTGAAACCTCTGGTCTGACGTATCTAGATTCTAGCTGCACTCTTGTAGTTAGAACGGGAATCTTAGCACACCTGACTATGACGAGAAATAAACTTTAGTTATTTACACAGAAGGCCATTCATGATATATCAATAGTTATTCTCTAAACTAATGATTAAATAGCACACCTTTTAGTCTATTAATCGCCCCACACTTTCTGGCTGGAAGTGCCTGCCATCACCGTCTGGTGAACCTTCTCTCTCTGCAATCCTTCTCAGTCTGCTGGACTTACTGACAAACTGGTTTATCTCGGAAAATCTTTGAGTTTATCGTTTTCTTTTCATACAAATTTGGAGATAAAAACCCTGTCAATTTGCAGAGGATAACATATATATTGTGTCCTAATCAAGTAACATTGAAAATACACACATAGAAATTTTGGGCTAGAAGGACTGAGGAGTGAAGATATAGATATATATATATATACGGAGGAGGGAATTTGGTCCAAACATCCGGTGGGCCTTTTTCGTGGGCTCGAATTCAAAATGGCCGAAAATATTTGAGCGGCAACAGAAAATACCGGTCCTAGGCAAGAAACGAGATTATCGGATTTCTCAATTTTTTCTCACCAACAAAAAAAAAAACCATGGACTCAGGTAGGTTTCTAAACCAGCAATCATAAGTTTAACCGTCTTGGCGTTATAAAAGACAACTAGCAGCATTCTTGGAATATTAAAAAAAAATCCTACTGAAAAGAGGCGTTAAATCACTTGAATGATATTTACATTTACCGGAAGAACCATGTTCATATTAGGACTGAGATGCTCTATAAAGGGTTCCTTAAAAAATTGTAAACACACTTCTTGATTCAGTGAGAGTGCTCACAATTTTTTAGTAATATTAACCTCAAAACATAACATGTTTAGGGATGCTAAAGATCCCATATGCTCAAACTAGGCTAGCAAAGCCATCGAAGTAACACTCATGGATCGAGATGATAACTCACATCAAGGCAGAGGCGGCAGGCGCGCTCGACAGAAGCGACGGCTGCAGCGAGCTCACGGTGGTAGGGAGCGATATCCGATGAGAAGGGTAGCACCCACGGTTCATCAGTAACAACCAATGATGGCTCCGCTGCGGCCATAACTGCCCCTGCCACAGCCGCTGCCCTGTCGACAACGATAACAGCGGTGAGCCACTGCTGCCACCGGTGCCCGAGATTTTTTTTTATTGGTGACCAGGGAAGAGGACCAGAGCAATGAAGGACGAACCTTACAGAGAGGCGAGAAGGGGGCAACGTGCATCTGAAACGCTCGACGACAAGGACACGTGGCTGCTGAAGCCGCAGCTGGAGCACGAGCGCCATTTCGATCGTCTGAATGTTTTCTGAAATATAAATTGTGATGTGGCTGGAGGAAGTAAAAATAACAGGCGATTCCATCGTAGATATAAATATTTGATGGAATGGACCACAAGTCCATGGCGCTCAGATGCTGGTGGTCTTGGTACACACTACCTTGCACCTCATCTCGCCAACCTCAAGAATTTTGTGCGGTTGTGTTCCTGCGGTATTCAAGAATGTATATGTTTATATATATACTGCTGTCTCAGCTTAAATTGCTTGTCCCTTTTGATGAATATTCCGCGGGCATGCAATGATCTAGTATATAAAAACAGATGAAATTATCCACACATGGATATCGGCGCAGTGAAATCATTGGCAGAATAACAATTCACAGCCACAAGGATCGGATCAAAATTTGTATGGTATCCACTCATGGACGCTATCAATGCATGGTTGTGTCCACTAGTACACTTCTCCTTGACGCTTTGCCTCCTGTACACACAAGAAAAATGAACCAGTGTCCTTCTAGTAAGTGGTTCTGTGGTCCTGGCTTAGAATCAATAATAGTTGCTATTTTCTAAATTGGTTGAAACTTCAAATGTATTTGTTTTAATTGATTACTATATCCTCTGTACAGATATATATAATATACAATTTGCTGTTCTGGAAAATATATAGTCGTTGACAAATAGTTGCTGTGCGATCACATGTGTTCAATCTGTGCACGGCCATTCAGAACAACACATTCACAGCCTCAGGGATTGGATTATAATATGTATATGTATGTCGTATCCTTGACGGTTGGTGTGTGTGGTTGTCTATATTTGTGCCCAGTTATACCGTGTGTGTGTGCTTCTTGTTGACACTTCCTCTTAGGCACAACAGGAAAGTGATGAGCCAAATGTAAGATCGAGCACAAGTAAGGATTTGTGGTCTCTCGCTCAGACCAAAAATCGACGATTGCTTGTTGCCATGAGCATGTGGAAGGTCCCAAACATCGACGGTTGCTTGTTGCCATTCTCTAGCTGCTCCCACGGTGAAAGCGAAGTGTCGTGCCCAAACTTGGTCCAATTGGCCCAATTTTTTTATGGGCTTTTGCATCATTAATTATTTTGGGTGGCTAGTCTACCAGGGTATGCTCTAGCAGCCCAGATGGACTTGCATTTGATTTGGGCCTCCACTTCTTGGGCTCACGCTTGGGGTTCTGTATCAATGTTTAGGGCCCAATTGATGTGGTAAATGGGCACTTGTTCTTTGAGTTTGTAGAATAATCTTCATGTATATTTTATAGCCCTTCATATATTTTCATAACTACCCTCATGCAAATGGTACAATACTAAAACTTGAGGAATTGATTAGTAAGTAGCCCATTATCTGAGTTTGGTGTTTGTTTTTATGTAAATGTTATTGGCGGTTAAAAGTGTGAGTTACTTAACAAATCAACGAGTACCCGCACAATTATCCCTTTGCTCGTCCCCGAGTAAAGTTCAAGACTAAGATGGGTCACCTACTTGATATATGACTAGCAAACAAATTATTCCAAGCTTCACTTCCACTTGTGAACTTTGATATATCTATCACATTATCTTGGGTAATTGAATAATGGAACAACAAGGATTCAAATCTCTTTGCATCAATCATTTAAGGAACTCAGGTTTTCATTTTTCAATTTTGAAAATGTAAGTATATTTATCTCCTCAAATGATTCTCTCGGATAGCTGAATTTATGACTGGTTCCTCACCAAGGCACATCAAATTGTTGCCTCCTTTTCTTTCCTACTTCTGAAAATCCTATATACATGTATCTTTAGGTAGCAGAGAAATGATGGAATACCCTTAGATCAAGAAGTGCATGTGTGTGGATAGAACAATCACTACCGGATTTCACGAAGTTTCTCTAGGGTTTTTCCTTTCCCTAGGGTTTTATGAGCACCCATGGGAAATATAGCTTTCCCTAGGAACGGTAAGCAAATCCCTAGGGAAAGTTTTCTTTCCCTACTAAACCAGCCATTTGGTCGGGAAGAGCAGAAAGAACAGGTCCAGTGGCCCCACTTTCATGCATGTGTGTCGGGTTTCCCTAGGAAAATTTCTCCCCACGAATTTCTCCCTACCAAATTTCTCGGTGGGCGCAGCACAAAAATCTCTCAGGCGCTTGGAAAAAAAAAAAAAAAAAAACCCCCCAAAACAAACCCTATCCTCGGACCCCATCTCCACGCGCCCGGCAAAGGCTGCGCCATGGCCGCCGCCCGGCCGTGCCGCCGGCCCGGCGGCGGCGGCCACCCGCCACCCGCCATCCGCCACCGTAAGCCGCCACCCGAAGGCCCGTCACGGGCACGCCCATGACGACCTCGTCGAGCACCTCCTCTCCGCCGCCGCGGCGGTCGCCCGTCGCCACCTGAGCTCGCTGCCATCGGCATGCCGCGACGCCTCGTCGACCTCCACCTCTTCGGCCGCCGCCACAGGGTCGCCCCGCCTTTGCCTCATCGAGCTCGGAGGTCCTCCTCTCTCGGCCGCGCCCTTGAGTTCCCTCCGCCATGCAAGGTGATTTGGCTGTTTTTTTGGCGAAGTGCGGGCTGTGTTCCTCAACCCGAAGAATACCATGCCTTCTTTTTTGTAATATTCAAGTTAGTATTTTACCCGTGCTTTTGGTGTAACCTTTTATTTAGAATTGGTAAGTAATGCAGTGGTTGATTCTCTTTGGTATATCCAATGTACATGAGTTCACAGGGTATGTTTGGTTGCTTCCATAACCCCTTATCCTCATGCTAGTAACCAGTCAGGTTCATAGTAACTTAGATATGTTTTGCAGTTTGCAATGACCTCTGATTCCATTCTTCAGTAATTTGATCCGAACATCAGTTATGAAAAATGTTCACTAAACAGAGCTTGCTGCGTTTAAAAGAACCAGTTGTGCTTCTCTGTTGCAGGAAGGAGGGTATTGAGCTTGTTGGTTCAGTTTTGGAGGCAGCGAAGGGCTTGATCATGAAGAAACAGCAAGTATATATTAGAAAACATAGGTATATTTGCTCACCTGATTTGATGCTTGCTTGATTTAGTTTCAGAGGACCTTCTGGATCAAGGACGGTCAGCGATCCAAGATTCACCATGACTTGATGCTCGAAGAGTGAATATACAGCTCACCAGAGAGCTTTTTGAGAATATTGTGTTCTTGGTTGAGCATTCATTATTAGATTCATGGTCATCTCTGCTGGACACAGTGGGTTTGTTAGTAATGTGCTTGTTTCTGTCAAACTCCTTGTTTCTGTTTTTGTCTGAAAAATGATTGTCATCTCACTATTTTGTTCTGGGAGTATTTCATCCAAGAGTAAAAACTGGCAGATAAGATGGAGCGCAGATGTGGCATGTTAGAAATTTGAGCATGGCATCTGCTGAATTCAGATAGAAAACAATCCTTGAGTTCTGCTTGCAGCCATATGTTCCATCTTTTGATTTGATTGATGCTCTTAACCATCATACCATGGTGATTGCAGCATTGTCATGTTCCTATCTGACATGTCTGGAAGAAGCCCTTTGTACAAGAAGTTTGGACACTATACTTCCACGAACTCTTTTATGGATACTTGCTTTAGTGTTTTATCTATTGACATATTACTTGTGTTGCAGGGCATATGTTTTTTTTCAGTTCTCCCGTGCTTAAAGAATTGGTTGCTCAAATAAAAAAGGATTCAAGTGTACTACCTCGTATTGCTGCTCTTAGTGAGGTTACATGGCTCCCCTTTCTATTTTACTTGAGTATGTCAGATTGTTATGTCGGTTATTCACTTTATCTTGTTCCTTTCTTTATCTTCCAGATGAATTTGGAGTACTTTGCTATTGATTCCCAGGTAAGCATCTTTCTTCAAGAAGATCATTGGTTCCTGATATGGTTTTTTATACTGTTCTATGGAAATACATATATTTCTGCGATGTTGACCTTATATTATATCATATAGCTTCGATTAGTTGTCATGGAGATAAAAATAAAAATGAAATCTTATGTTCAGTTTTTCTCCCATTAAATCTTTCATAGTGGCTGGATTTGAGGCCTCATTTTCTTTATAAGTTGTGAATTTATCACAAAAACAAGGTGTGGTTTGCTTCAAATGAGCTTGTACTGAGAACTGGGGACTTAAATAGGAAATAATATAGCCAACAAATATTATATCTCCAGTTCAGTTCAAAACTCTCATATTGGCCTGGTGTTGGGATGTTGTCTGATTTGCATTACCACCTTAGCTAAAGTTATGTCATTTTATTTATTCAGGACTTGTTTGCTTTATCTTGTATATAGAGGGATCAGCAGCCAAAAGTATGGTGAGATCTTTTGTTGTTCTTCAGGACTTGTTGCTTTATCATGTACACAGAGGTTAGTTTTCAATTGCATTCATGAACCCCTGTTTTTAGAGTAGAATTGAATAAATATTCAGGGAGACTGTCAGCCTGACCTATGGACTGGGATATGCTGTACTTTACTGTAGAGAAACACCAACGACTGATGGCTCCCTAAGCTCAAACCATATTTTGCGATGGTGTATCTGAAATTTTAAGGACTGTATATGAGACTTTTTTGGTTAAGGGGCAGTATATGAAATAGAAGAAAGAACTTTACCAACTTATCCAATTTAACTGTTCTCCAACTTAGACATAACGATCTTCAGGGATGGATGTCACCTGCAAATGCAATATTTAGACATGAAAAGCTAGTGACGGTGGATCTTTACTACAATATATAAAAAATACATTTTTTATATAGACTTTTGACCATCTTTTCATTTCTATAAAAAGATATTCCTGCTGATTATAGCCTTGTGGAGTTGTACTTCAGTGCTAATTCCAGTGTCACAACTTGCTAATTCCATGATTTGCACAATTCAACATTTTTCTAATTTAGACTTGCTTACTCTCATAGGCGGGTACCTTTGGCTCATGTGCTCGAGCGGAAACTTCGGATGAAATAATAAGTAGGATCTCTTCTCCGGAGGATTTCATGGCCATCCGAGTGGGACAAGTCCTGGGGCGAATGAGATTCCAAGTGGAGTGAATGGATCTGCGAGTGGTGCAAGTGGTGGAGGCACATACTCTCCTGCACAGGAGGAACAATTTTCGTTCTTTTGAAACCATGAGTTATAGACTTGTAGTTAATCAGCTCCTAGTGTTGGACAACTTCTTTTAGATTTGTGTTATGGATCTGTGGTTTTGTGCTAATATAATAACTCTAAATGTATGGATTTGTGGATTTGCGATAAGATTATAAATCTAAACATATGGATTCATGGTTATGGATTGGATGAAATGAGTGTTTAATTATGGATTTGTTAAAGTGAATTTGACTTTGAAATATCTCGTACATTTGAATTTCAAATACCTGTACATTTGAATTTCAAATACCTGTACATTTGAATTTGATTGTAAATCTGCTTTGTATAATATAAATGTTTCCCTAGGGTTTAGATTCCTAGGGAAAGTTCTAAGGAACCTCCTTTACCCGTTGACTGGACCGACATTGTTCGACATCTCGGAAGTTTCCTAGGGTGCGGAACCCCTAGGGAAAGAATGGTTCCCTAGGGTTCGAACAAACCGTAGGGAAAGGCTCTCTTTTCCCGTCGAAATCTGCCCTAGGGTCCTTTCCCCACGAAAAATCCTAGGGAACGTGTTTCCCTAAGGTTTTAAAGGGTTTCCCTAGGAATATTAACCCTAGGGAAACATGTAGATTGTAGTAGTGAATTTTAAACATATACTATTCTGCTTGATATGAGTGATCTCTCTCATAAATTTTATTTTTGAGAACATAGTTATCTTATAACTTGAGTCTTCATATGCTCATCTTTTTCTTACACTTGGACGTTCATGTCTCTGATTTTTTTCTTTGGGACCACCATGTGTCGCTTTTTTTTTTTCCATATTTTGCATAACACATGTCCCTTAAACCATACATTGAGACAAAATCACTATTATGGTGTATTTGTTTTTTAAGACATATTTTTGTACTCTCCTAGTGCAGGAGTAGAATATTTTTGATAGATGGAAGCATGTTTTAGCGTATCCCTAGTGTAGGACTAGCTTATACGTGTGGGTGTATGTGATTTTGATCTAGGAGGCATGATAAGTTTCTCAACAAGGTTCAACAAGATGTGACGCAACTTAATGCAAAAATAAGTAGCATATATATATGGCTCGTAGGGATTTTCCTATATCATTGAGAAGCATGCTATTTAAATTTTGATTTTAAAAAAATAAATCGCAAGTTCTTCATATAAAAGAGCAAGGTTCATATCATCCTGTGTTCACTAGTTATAGGAATACTAGTGAGATATAAAGAGTATGCAAATTTGATCAAAAGATAGCATGGAGGTGGAGTGTCCAAAGTTTTGATTTCTAATTATCCACTTTTAAACTTCAAAACATGAGACAAGTGAGGGTAGAGTTGCACAAACCACCACTAAAGATGAAGGAGCTAATGGGAATCATTTGTTTGTCTTTCTACACAATGGATAGTTCAAGGTTCTTGCAACGTGACGGTGGGTGATCTCAAATGTTTGCTTATTGAGCTTGATAGATTTTTCGCACACTAATTTTTGTACCACCACTGAGCCTAAATTTTACTACAATTATTTTGATGGATTTGAACAAAAATTCCCGCAAAATTTCACTATCAAAGTTCTAATTCCCACAAATCTCACAAACAAATTATCCATGCTGCCATTCACAAGGAACCATCTTTGAATACTCCCTCCGCTCCAATGTATAAGACATTTTAGATTTTTTGGATATGCTACATTTTCTATGCACATAGATATACACGACACAAATTAAAAGCAATGTATCTAGAAAAGCTCAAATGTCTTATAATTTGTAACAGATTTAGTATATTATTAGTTACCAACACCTAGAATTAAATTGGAAGAAGATCGACTTAATGGACTAGTTAAAACATCTATTTCAAGATCTGGTTACATAGACATATAATGACCAGGTCAGTGAATGGTGTGAACCTAGCTACTAGCCATACATATGTGCTTTAGGCCCGTTAGGTTGTTGTTTCCACTTTTTGTTTTTTTCTTCTTTAGATCAAGTTCATTTTGTTGCACATTTTAAATTCAAATTTTCCATAAGGTGTGCTTATCAAACAAAAATCCACCATAAATTATTGCGTTATTAGTTAGTCATGGCCAGGATAAAAATGAAAGAAAACTCAATGGGCTAATTAGAACAAATATCTACAAATTTGTTTACTTTTGGAATGCATATAATGACTAGATCATTGCTAGGTGGGAACCTACTGGCCATATAGATGTGCTTCAACTGTTGTTTCCATTTTTTTGTTTTTACCACCTTGAGACAAAGTTCAAATTTCTACACATTTCGAATACAAATTTTCCTTATGTTGCCAGTATCACAAAAAATCCACCATCATTTAATACACTAGGTGGATTCCCAGCGTTGCCGCGGGTAGAAAGGATAAAGAAAAAATATTAACCAATACAAATGTAGAGATGATTTGCTTTATAAGAATATAAGATTTCACCTAATAACAAACAAAATGGAAGAGTCGGAGGAGCAAACATGCATATGCACGGTAGATGATCAGAAGGGGGCCAGATCGATCATGATGGTGGTGCAGCTCCACTATCCAGACTATAAATAGTAATTGCGCATGTCATGACTGGCTATAGTTGATAGGATATGAATTAACGGTGGCATGCTAAGTGAAGAGACATTGTAATGGCACATGTCATATAGTGGAGCACTCAACCAAGGATAGGAATTAATGAGATGCATGAGAAGTAGAACATGCAGACTTGAAGTTTAGTGATCTCTTGAAGTTTAGTGATCTCCTGGCTCAAGGAGGTGCGAGAGAATTAGGCCCCGCATTGATGCGGTATATCCATTTCAATGCAAAGAATGATTGATAGAATAAAAAGATTTTAAATGTCCATATAAAATAAGTGGTCTGCCTTTACTAACAATGCATGCATGATACAGAAGCAAATATATACATATACACTAAATAAATGCCTCAAAGTAAAAGAGATGATACATGCCAGGATCATCATGAAAGAGCATGAAGAATTACTATTTAATGATAGTTCTCAATTACAAAATTACAATCGAATTGGACAATATATCTATATGGGTCACAACCTTTAGACAGACTATGTAGTTTTGAGAATCTTGCATGCGTGCGTGACAAATATCCTGCATACGTTTTTTAAAAAAAAACAAAACAACATTATTAGAACCAATTCGAACAGTATTGCCATGAGAAACGAAAAATGAGTCTGAGAAAGCGTACCATAGTTAGAAGATGGATTGAAGAATTTTCAGTATTGTTCGAATTGGTTCATTTCATCAAACTAATAAATAAATAATATATTCGTCTATGATTGTGATTCACGCTGTTGGGACATGGTCCCCAGCAGGCTGGCGGAGGTGTCCTCAAGCGGAGAGTATGCGTGCAATGACCTACGCTAAAAATTTTGAATCGCTTCACCTTGTCGACTCTTCCAGGAAAAGCGTGCAGCACGAGACCTCCGCCAGCCAGGATTGGCGGAGATCACCACCTCCGCTCGGGCGGCTCTCCGGGATCGATGGCTTCGCCTGCCACGGCGCCGGCCAGCGGAGGTCACCACCTCCACCGGCCCCTATGGCTGGCGCGCGAGGAAGCTCCGGAAGGCGGCAACACCCTAGATTCCAGGGGTCCGCAAGGAGCAACAAGCGGAGGTCCGTGGAGGGGCCAGGCCAGCATGGAAAGAACCTATCAAGAAGAAGGTGGCGCGAGGAGTACAAGTACACAAGGAGCCGGCGCCGTACAAGAGGAGGAAGGAATATGCTAGGAATATTAGAGGGCAAATTTGTAATCTTGTATTCTTTGGCACTTGTAAGACTATAAATAAGGGGGCGATCTCCACTTATGAGGAGGTTGGTGGATGCCATTTATGGACCATTACAGTTCATTCCTGTCTCGAGTCCCGAAAATCTTAGTGAGACTCCCTCGGGGCACCGCCTGAGCGGGAGACCTTACCCCGTGTCGAGAACCCCAAGTTCAACACACGCAATTAGTCCGATGGCCTTGATTTCGTTGGTCTCCGTTAGATGTCGTGCTTTTTTGTCGTTCTTGTGGACGCCCAAGAACACGCCCACCAAGTCCCGGCGATCGTCGTCGTCATCCCTGCCACAAGGAAGCTGGGCGGTGGTCACCAATCACCTTGTCGAGCAGCCCGCTGAGTGCCTCGAACGACCGCCGTTCTTCCCCTTCAGCCCCGCTTATGGCATCCACCCAGCCCAGCGACGGCAGGAGCTCCCCGACCGGCATCGTCCCGATGAGCTTCTGGAAGTTGGTGAACACCTTCCTCTGCCGACGGCCGGAGTCAAACTCGTCGAACAGCCCGCACACACTCTCGTCACCGAAAGCGGCGAGCGACACGACGGTGTTGGTGTACTCGGTGAGGAACTCGCTGAGGTCGATGGCTGCGACATGGACGCTGGCCCGGTGGTGACACGGGCGACCAGCGCAGCGCCTCCTGCTCCCGGACACGGCGGAACGACCCGACGCAAGACCGACACGTATATTTTATAAGGAAGTAGGAGCTGCGTGGTGGGATTGATTAGTGGTGGATAATAATGAGAGAAGGATCATCAATTGCAAATTGGGTGGAGAGGAGGGGAGGAGACGGAGTCGCGAGGAGCATGCATGGGCGAGGAGAGCGCGGCGCTGCTATGTTGCTGTTACTAATGACGTGGACCAATCACAGCCCTGAAAACTCCTAAATTAGCCCCTAGTGGGGGATACTCTTATAGGTGTAGTAGATTATTAGTCAGTAATGACTAGGTTAAAAAAAAAGAAAACTTAATAGATTAACTAAAACACCTATTTGGAGATCTCGTTACTTTTGGAAGACACATTTACCAAATCATCGCCTCGTGGGAACCCAAAAATGCACAAGTCATTTAGGCCCTTTGGTAGTTTTTAAAGGAAAATGACCTTTGGTAGTTGTTTCCATTACTTTTTAATGTTGTAATTTTCACGCTTTTCACAAACAAACTTCCATGCACTACCAGAATCCCACTCTAATTTGCCGAGTGTCGACAGCTTTGCCAGTATTTTTGTCGGTCCACCGGGCCCGAGGTTTTTTTCTAGCGGCCGGCAAAATGCATCTTTATTGAGTGCTTTTGGCACTCAACAAAGAGGCAATTTGCCATGCGCTTTTGTTTTGGCACTGTAAAGTAGTTTTTAAAGCACTTTTTGATGTCATAAACGAGTTCAAATCTAAAAGTTTTCAACTACAAAGCTTCATAACTTCTCATGGTCTACAAAGTGTGTTTTGGTAATTTGATACAGCGTTAGTAACATTGTTCACAAAATCGCCATCTCTTTAATATCCGCTCATAGTTTTCTAAAACTAGAAGAGAGATTTATAAGATTTATGAACAATTTTCTACCACTATATCACCACTACTCATCGTATTTTAGGTGGCAGGCAAAAACTATTTTCCGTGGCGGTCTTCATAAGCACCACGAACATAGGGTCACGGTGTTTTTTGAAAGCCCAAAAATGCCACCGTTAATCCAGGGAAGAAAACAAAAAACAGAAAAAAACATCATGATCCAGCCAAAACGGGCCCCGATTTGGGTTGCCGCCGCCCGGATTCGCTTCGACGGCGGGGATCTAGCGCCGGTGACCGGGATCCACCTTTGGGGCCCCCGATTCGTTGGGCGGGCGGGATCCGTCTTTGTTAGCCGGGATCCACCGCCGCCGCCGGTCCTCGCCCCCGACGCCCGGGATCCGCCACCTGGTCCGCCCGCTTGGTCCCGCTGGCCGACCCCTCGGTCCCGCCCGACACCCCAGATCCGCCGCCCTAGTCCCGCCCCGGAAGGAGCGTTGGCGTTGGGGGAGGAAGAGGCGCCGATGTTGGGGAGGAAGGGGCGTCGTCGTTGGGGAGGGCAGAGGAAGGAGCGCCGGTTGGAGAGGGATGGAGAGAGGGAGAGAGATGTGGAGAGTGAGGGCTGCCGAAACCCCTAATCTCCCATTATATACTAGACTATGGATATCGGGCCGAGATTGGCTTTCTTTGCTCGAAATTGCTATGTGTATGCACTTTATTTACCGCCACGGTTAATAGAAAATAACCGCCATGGTTAATCCAGGCATTAACTGTGGTGGTTTTCCAAATAACCGCCATGGAAAATCATTTGGAAATGCTGTTCAAAATCAGGTGTGTGTAGTATTGTATGTCAATGAAGAAATGACCAAAATAAATTTTGTAGATCTTGAGAAGTTGTGAACCTTCCTTGACAACTTTATTATTCGAAATCATCGATGTTATGCAAAGCTACGTTTGAATTTGAAAAGTATAAAATTTGATTTTTTAAACGACTTCGATGCGGATACTTGCTAAATGAAAATTGCAAAAACCATGTTATCATGCAAAACTATGTTTGAACCGCTGCATTGAAATTCATTTTGTAAATGACCTCGGATGGAGAAAATTTCCAAATTAAAATTGTGGATCTCAAAGTTGTACAATTTTTGTAGTTGACAATTGTTTGATTTGAATACGTGTAGTGCCTCAAACAAGCAATTTATACATGGTTGAGTATAATATTTGGGGAACTGGAATGGAATGTAGACACATGTGATGGTGTAATGTGGTGGCAGAGGTGGGATTCACGCGAGGGTGTGGTTACGGGTTTCAATCCCGCCGGCTATGAAGTTCGCAAAATTTATGAAAAAGGACCATGACTAGGGGTGGTGGGTAGCAGAGCCCTATATACACGCAACAAAGCTTGACAAAAAACACTCGACAAAGAAGCAGCCTTCACCAACTCTGTATTTTTTGCTGAGTGCACCTTGCCGAGTACGGCACTCAGGAAAGCCTTTTCCTAGTGCATATACGGCTGAGTGGTACAGGCACACAGCAACGCAGCTCATTCCGGTAGTGATGGCACCCTTTCATAAAAACCTAGCGTCATTTATTACCCTATTTGTTTCCAATATGGCCAGGAAAAAAATGAAAGAAAACTTATTGTACAGATTAAAACATCTATTTGGATATTTGGTTAATTTTGGAAGGCATATAATGTCCAGATCATTGCCAGGTGTAAACCTACTAGCCATACAGTTGGGTTTTAGGTTCTTTCAGTTATTTCCATTTTTTTTTTTTTTTTTCTCGCCTTGAGACAAATTTTATATTTTTGCACATTTCAAATACAAATTTTCCATCTGGTGCCCTATCACAAAAAACCATCTTCATTATATGTTATTAGTTAGTAATGGCTTAGTTAAAAATGAAAGAAAACTTATGGATTAATTAAAATATCTATTTGTAGATCTCATTACTTTTGGAAGGCACATAATGACTAGATCATTGCCGGGTGTGAATCTACTAGCCATATAGATGTGCTTTAGACCCTTTCAGTGGTTGTTTCCATTTTTTTGATTTTTTTCCGCCTTGAGTGAAAGTTCAAATTTTCACAGATTTCAAATACATATTTTCTATTTGGTGACGTACACAAAAATCCACCATAATTTTTCTAGTCACCATTGGTCTGGATAATAATGAAACAAAACTTAATGGACTAATTAAAATACCTGAGATAAAGTTACTTTTGGAAGGAATGTAATGACGAGATCATTGCCAGCTGTGTACCCAACCAGGCACTTAAGCTTCAGGCCCTTTTTGGTAGTTGTTTCCTTTTTATTTCTCCCGCCTTGAGACAAAGTTCAAATTTCTCATGGCACATTTTCACTCAAATGTCCCATCATTTGATACGTTGCAACTATATATATCCCTAAAATTCCTGACCCAAATCCATCCAGCTCCTCCATCTCCATCTGTCCATCATCGAAGCACAGCAGGTTGGTACCATACAGATCCTATCTCTCAGTTTGCTACCGGGTGCAAACTAAAATTTTATTTTCTTCACTTCTTAGTAGAATGGATTGCATTTTGCACTATGTGCGTTTTCAATCTGTATTTAGGTGTTTGTTCACCATTGCTACTTTTTTTATGTTCATGATTGTTACTATACTTCCCATCCTACAAGGGGGAGCAGACATGGTTAGCCTGAAGGAGATGGCTCGGTCTGATGCGGAGCGTGCTCTGCCTGCCTGGCTGCATAGGCTGCTGCACACCACGTTCTTTGACGCATGCCCTGAGCACCCGAGAAGCGGGGGCCTTGCTAGCAGGAGAACTGCTGGCTGCAACTTCTTCTGCACTCAATGTTACTGCGGTGCCCTCTGCTCCAGTTGCGTTGCTACCCATGAAGGCCATGAACTCATCCAGGTAGACAGGACTACTTTGTCACGGCAAAGGTGGATTAATTACGGTTTTTGAAAGAGAAATTGTTGTGATGCTCGCTTTGTGTGAGGTGCAGATCCGGATGTCGTCAGGCCACAACGTTGTGAAGGTAGTGGATGTTAAACATCTACTGAACGTATCATTGGTCCAGACCTACCAATACAATGGAGAGCATGTTGTGTTCCTGAACAGGCGGCCTATGATGGGTCAGAGAAAGCGTGGCACATCTCACTGTGAGGAATGTGAAAGGGGACTCCAGGACGAGGGCTGCCGCTTCTGCTCACTTGGGTGTAAAGTGAGACATCTTTCTTGCTCAATTCATGCTGCAGGATTTTGTATTGTATTGTATTGTGAAGTGTGGTGATTAGGACTTGCTAGATTTCAAGTTTTCAATTCAACTATCACATTAAAGAAATGAAAAGATGGTTGACGAGTTCAGGAAATATAGATTACTTCAAGTGTACTAGTACATGTATTCTTAGAAACTTTTGTTGAAGCTTAGGATGAGTACACATACATTCTGAGGTGCATTGTTGCTTTCATTCTGATTCTCCATTGTTGTTATCAGGCTAAAGAAATAGAGCACGGACTTGATTTCAGTGTGTCCTTTGCTCTCGTTCGAAGCAACAACAACTCTGGAGGTGTTACTGAAACAAACAACCATAAACAATCATCCAGCCCATCTGAGTTCTAGAAGCTGGGAATGAAGTAAGCATCGTCTAGCAAGCCAGTTGCCACTAGAGGGAAACACTCTAGATAAGGCTTGCAAAATGTATCCATGGACCATGTGATTCGCACACATGTATGAAATAAAGGTGAACAAAACAGGAATATGTTGTCTGAGGAATGTTTTGACTTTGTCAAGTTTTATATTTGCATTGTACTTGTGTCATATATGCAACTCATTTCTTGATATTTTGTTGTGAGTCTTTTTTGTGGTAAGCCAACATATAGTGATTATATCACATATATAGAAAATATGCTAAAAACATATCATATATAGAAAAATAATGTTACATCAGTGGTGCAGCACATATTAGATGTTTTAACTTGTCTAGGAGCCAGAACAGATTGAACAAATGGTACCATTGCATAAAATTAGCTGCTTTCTCTCCTCTAGTGCATGCATGCGCTAACATTTTTGATGTTCTTTGCGCTACATCGATCTATCTATGTTGATTTAATCATATATTTATGGATGGTTTCTAGTTTGTGCTACTGAGACAAACCATTTCTTGTATAGCGTGGTGGCCCCTATGCCCACCACGGTAAATGGAAATCACCCGGCCACGCAAAAAAAAAATTATGTGGTAATGATAGTATGGCATTACATATCAACTCTAGATGAAATGAAAACTGAAACTCTTGTAATTTTGTTCAACCTCTTGATATTCGCTTTCCTTTTTCTAATATAACATAATGTCGCTTTGGGGGGATGTTTTCCCCGTGGTTTCTATTAGAAAGGTGAAAGCTCAATTCAAAACACTTGAGCTCCAATTCAACCCAAATGCCATTTCTTTGCATAAAGTAGAACACTTGAGGCTGCCAAAGAAACTTATCTCATCCATATAACCACAACCTTCTTGAGCTTGTGACTTAGAACCATTATTTCAAGTTTCAGCACATTATGAATTTTAGTCGTCATGGCTCCAAGTCACGCTCTTCCATAGAATCCATGAATGATTTGATCAATCCTCCACACGATGTGAATTGCAAAAACCTTAGAATTTTTTAATCGTGTTGTCATTCAGTGCATAAAAAGTAAAAACTCACTAAAGGCCTAGTTGCATACACAAATTTTTATTCCTATAAACTAACGTCATGGCACTATGGTTCTACTTTAAAGACATCATGATACCATGCCTGCATTGAAAGAGTAGTAAAGTCTCTCTTTTATAAGCATGAAACATAATCTACGGAGAGGGTGATATGAATTGATAAATTGGGAACAACCTTGACGAGGGAGTGGTAATTTCAAGATTGTTAGTATTCTTGATGAGGAAGTAGTAAATTCAATATAGTTAGATATTAGATTAACCCCTTAATAAAGGCTATGGATCGACATCCCATACCAATTTGCATTGCAACATGTTCATTTCTATTGTGCCTAGCATGATTGTGCAGAGATGATAATATATTGTGGTATGAAATTGGAATGACAAGCCAGCGCACCCTTCTCCGATCCCTTTGTGTCGTCTTAGAAACTGCAGGTTTTCGTCTGTGATAAGCATACAATAAGAAATTGATCCCTAGGCTTTCCTCTGCGAAGTTCACATATGGCGTGTCATTATATATGAAAAATTCTACTTGACTTTCAGGAGCATCTAGTCCAGGAATATCAAGAATTATAGGAATCAAAAAAGGGAGCAAGGAAAGAAACTGCATGCACTGTTAGTTTGTAGATTGTATTCCTTTCTCTCTCTCTCTCTCCCTGCATCTTTCTGCCACGGTGGAGGTGGTACGGCGCCCATTGTCATATCCAATTTATGGAACAAATTGAACAATAGACTATATGTGCACCCTAGGATCAATCGCACACATATAATGACAAAATTAAAGGAAATAGTATCATCCGAGTGCCTTATTACATCACGAACTGTATCTCAAAACATAAATAACATAAAAAGTCTTAACAATAATATAGAAACTAGCTAAGCTTCAGGGCGCCTTCATCTCCACAGGGAAGATCGGCTGGTTGACACTCAAGCCTAGTAGTCATCTTCATAGGACTGGTAACCATGGCCATCTATACCCGTCCAGGATTTTTCCAAAAAATGAAATATAAAGCAAGAGTGAGTACACAACGTACTCAACAAGTATAACATGAGTGTATATGAGGCTCAAAAGCTAACACTAGTTATACTGCGGTAAGCTTTTAATTAGTCCAATTTTTATCATTCTAATAATTCTAGGTTCTGCTTAAGCTCCAATTATTCCCCAACAAATTAATTAAGATCACCATTGTTCAAGTATCACCATTAGTCACCATTATCATCATGTTGCATTTATTCCATGAGTTTTCCGGGCCGCTCATAACCGTGAGCACGGCTGTTATAACAGTTTTACTCTGCGCAGAGGTGTACACTTTCACTTTGTGAGTTATGACTTTCAAATGTAAAGGCTCATGACTAATTCCATTACACCAAAAATCATACATAGCCTTTTGAAAGATTATCTAACAGGTCAGGAGCCGCTATAGGTTTCAGAAGGCGACAGATATAGGACCAACCATCCTGATGGCACAATGACACGCAGCCTATACACAAGGGGACAGGGACCGCGCTATACCCAACCGACAACCCCCTTTTGCGCCACAAGGGTAACCCCCAACAAGTTATACACGAGCTTTCTAATCAACTACAGTCAGAGCCATATGACCCTCCCAGTTGTACGGTTTTCCCAGCTTTTGCCAACGGATCAGTCCTTATGGAGGGCCAAGAGCATCAAAAGAGCTCTCTCGCCCTGTTGTTTCATTATCATGTTCACCATCATCATCATCTCATAAAAAGTAACATCATTGAGTTCATTAAACTTTAGGTTGAGCGCTAGCAAACTACCCAATGCATATATCCCAAGGTGACAAGGAACAGATAACAAAACTAGGATAATCCTTAAAGCAATTTAATTAAACTGATGCACATGAAATAATGGTTCATGGTGAATAGGTCAACAAGGTAAAGCCCAAGCTATACTTGCCTGCAGCAGGTGGTTGTTGCTGGTCTTCCTGGTCCTCGTAATACTCCTGGTCACCGAAGTGCGATCACCCGAAAGAACCGATCACCTTCTACTCAACACCACAACAACACGCAATCCGAATCATTCATGCAAAGCAAACAAGCCTATAATTAGAACATTACAACAACAGTACAGAAATCAATTAAAAAGTTTTACAAATCATTCTATGATTTACTACGATCACATAGATATAAAGATCACGCGAAACGGAGCTAAATCGAGTGAGATACGAATAAAACAAGAGTAACTAATGCAAGGTAATTAATTAAATCTAACTACAAAAATTAACAGTGGCAAACTAAACTAACTGTGGCATAAACATCTAGGAAATTTAACTACGATCCTAATGCAACTTGAACGGACCGATTTGGATTTAGAACGTGAAAGTTATAAGCAAAAGAAGATAATGGCAGATCTGTAAATACCGAAAGCGTATTCTGGAACTGAACAAATGAAAATACGCTTTCCAGTAGTGAAAACGTGGACCCTGGAATGCGCAAAGGACCGCGCTGCGCTCATTAAAAATAGGCAGGGGCTTTTCTGCAAGATTGACCCCCGAAAGGGTATCTTCAATCTAAGGCCGTCGGATCTGAAATGGACGGCCAGGATCTGATCGGGCCGGTGGGGTTTGTCAACATCGGCCGAGGGCAGGTTCTTCGGCGCGACGCGGCCGCGACCGACGGCGGCGAGGGTCGCTGGAATGCGCGTATCCGCGATTTGGATCGCCTTAAGGTGGTCTGGCTGCACTAGGGTAACGATGGCGCAAGTGCGACCTCGTCAGATGCGTCCGTGCGGCGGGAACGCGCGGCACGGCGGCGCTCGGCCATGGCCGACGGCGGCAATGTTGCCGGCGCACACGAACACGGCCCTAGTGGGCAAAATCAAAGAAACCAACGGCACGGGAACGAATAGGGGTTCAAGGCGGGCTCACCAACGCGACGAATCGGACGGAGTTCGACGGACGACGGCGAATGGCGAGGAACAGCGGTGTTCCTGCACGACCCGACGAACTGGCATGAGAAAACCAGCAGAGTTGGGGTCAAAGAACGGCCTACCGGTGTTCAAGACGTCGACGCGACCTCAACGGCGGCGGTAGGGTCGAAGACGGTGGGCGGCGTCACCTTCCCGAGCTTGGCAGCGAGGACGGCAAAGGCGGCGGCGCTGTGCTCTCGGGTGCGAGGAAAACACGAGTGCAGATGGGAAACGGCGCCGCGGTGCTCGAGGCTCGGGTTATGTAGGCGGACTACGGCACCTGGAAGGAAGGGAGGCGCGTGGATGGAAAGGGCCGTCATATCACTGGGATTCGGTGTGGCGCCGCGATGAGCAGAGTCGGCTCGTCCGACTTGAGGAAGGGGGCGCCCCTGTAGCGGCGCGGGCCCCTCGTGTCAGTGGCAGCGAGTCAAGGAAGGAAGGAAGCAGCATTGCTGCTGTTGTTCCAAGGCGAGTTGGGCCGACCCAATTGCGAAGCAAGGCCCGGGCTCGGTCCAGCAAAGGAAAACAAGGAAGAGGAGGTAGACCGGCTGGGCCTATTGGGCTGAAATGAGGAAGAGTGAAGGGAGGGAAAAAGAAATCCCTTTTCAATTTATTTGAACCATTTCACAAAGCTTTTCAAATGGAATTTGAATTCAATTTCAATTCAAACCAAAACCAATCATCAAAGAATTAAATATGCAGCAGCATGAGTGCATCACATGTGTCTAACCTTATGATTTATTTTATTTTCATAAGAATTATTATTTTCCCTATATTCTCATGAGCATAAAAATACATATTTATTTTATTTAAGCTATTTCCAAAAATGCAAAATTTCAGGGTGTTACACCCATAGATGTACTGGTCTAGCCAGCAAGGTGCAGACGATGGCTGGCTCAATGGATTCTGTGGGTGTCTCTAGGGTGAGTTTTTGATTGCATTGTCACTTTCCTCTGTTAATTTCTCTATGCGAAGAGCATATACAGTAACAATGAAAGTTGTGTTTGCCCGTCACTGTACAAGTATCTCTGGTTAATTGTCACAAATGGATATACATTAAAGAGTAGCTAAATGGATATTGCATTTAGAATTACGTTCATAGACAAAGTAAACATATAATTCTGTGCCATGCTCGAGCTCGGTTAAAGGGATAGAAGTACATTGTAGGCATAAAGCATAGAAAGCATCCTTTTAAAGAAAATATAGAAAAAAATATATAGAAAACACATTTTCCCTGCTTATCTGTATTCTTGTTTGTGGCTAGAATAATTGCTATAACGGGATGTTAAATTTAATCACTTGTAATATTTGAGTAACCACTGCATCTCTTGCAGCCATTTTTACTTCGATCACGTCTATCATGGACCTCGTATAATAAAGAAGAATGTCATGGTTAACCGTACGAATGTGTGTAGTGCTTATATAATGGTCTCTTTGGTCACAGCTGTTTATGTACAAAAGAAAAAAATATGCTGGCAAGCTCCTACGAGACCGTGTTGTAGCTATATATAGCACATACTATCAATGTCTCACATTTAATTGGGGAACTTTGCATGGTGTCACTTTGATGTCTGAGGGCCATCTTGGCATGTGAAGCGTCAGGAACCAAGAGGAGAAGCTCTCAGGCCTGTAATGTCCTTCATGTCAACAGGGTCACACTGTTAGATGTTCTGGACACAGGAGCTCATTGAAAGATTACAAAGGAGGTGCCCACATTGCATCTTCTACTCCACTACCCAGCATGGGTACTCGGGCGCCGCTCGGCCAGTAGTTCTCGAAAACCTTGCTAGCATCTTATCCTAGAATTCCTGAGGAGGAGAGAGGCTGCGCCTTTGGTAGAAGCTAGTCTAGTATGCGAGGACCTGCTTAACGTGAGATGCACAAGCGACAACGTGCATGATTCCCAATCAGTTTCTGGCTCTCTATCGGATATCACAACATCATCACGATGTTGAATGGTTGCAATGAATCAGAAGATAGGATGTTGTTTTACTGGTGCTAACTGCGGAAAAACATTCTACAAGATCCCTACCAATGACTCCAACACGGCAGTTGCAAACAAAAAGAACATGCGTATAATCCTAACCGATGACAATATAAACGAACATTTTGTGATTCCTAAAAGATAGAAGTATATTTTCATTGGTCATGCATGTATATTTAATGTGTGACTAAACAACATAAGTAGTTTTACTTTAGGCTACTTTTTATACGTATTTAACGGTTACCTAAACTTCTTTCATAAAAACATAGACTATAGCACAGATCCATAATTACGCAACTGGGGGAAGGACATAAAATGCAACCATATAGCACATATAGTTCCATGCCAATGGTGATATATATGTCGGAAAATCTTTTTTATCCCCTCCTTCAAACCAAAGTTGCATATATGCACATCCTTTAGTTTGAGATATATACCTCAATGCAAACTGTACTACAAACATTAGGTAGACAAAAAGGTCTCAGGGAGTCCACACAACTGGTTGTTGATACGAATGGGGGCACCAGGATTGGAACATACACCTTTATGCTGTCTAGATCAAACACCAAAGGAAACTCAAGTGCTAAGAGTGTCTCTTACTGTATTGTGTTCTCAAACTGTCAACGTGATAAATGGTTCAGTTGTAGATGTCAAAACTCAAAAGGACTGATGTGGTAACAATTTGGGAGAATCAGAATACAATCTGGGACACATAATAGTTTTGTCCCCTTCCAACTCACATATATACGTGATTGTTAGTTACGAAAAAAAGTGTTCTATTGCTTAAGATAAATTTTCCTTATGACCATCATTTTTTGAATACATATCCAAGAATGTCATGTTTTATCTTTAGAAAAAGAATATTCAAACTGTGCAAAAAAATATTATGAAAAAGAAATACTTAAAATGGAATAGGGTGACGAGACACTTGGTTATAAGGGCCTCTCCAACAATCGGCTACGTTGCTAGCTAGGAGTGAAGTGGAGGGTATAGAAAGACTAAAAAATAATACTCGCTTTGCTTAAGATAAAAGTTCCTTATGACCATCATTTTTTCGAATACATGTCCAAGAATGTCATATTTTATCTTTAGAAAAAAAATATTCAAACTGTGCAAAAAAATATTATGAAAAAGAAATACTTAAAATGGAATGGGTGGCTAGACACTTGTTATAAGGGCCTCTCCAACAATCGGCTACGTCGCTAGCTAGGAGTGATGTGGAGGGTATAGAAAGACTAAAATAATACTCGCTAGCGAGTTTCTAGTCTCTAGCTCGGAGCCCAGTATCTGAAGCGTCACACTGGGAAATATAAAACTCGGCACTAGATTCCCAACCGTATCCACTTCGCCCGCCCCATCCCATACACCCCCCGCTGCCGGGGCCTCGCCAAACCCTAGCACTCGTCGCCGCCCCCCACCCGCCGCACCGTCGCCGGCCCGAGACCCGCTGCCGTCTCCTAGGGGCCTCCTCATCGTCAAAGCATCGCCGCCCGCGCCGCCGTCCCCCGGGCCCTCCGGACGCCTGCGCTGCTGGCCTTACGGCTCCTCGCCGCACGCGCCGCCGGCCCCAAGGCCCTCCCCCGACACTGCGCCCGCCCGGCCTTACCGGCTCCTCGCCGCTGCGCCGCCGGCCCCGGGGCCCTCTGGACACCTGCGCCACCGCTACTGCAGGTGCTCTCTCCCCTCTCCCTCTTCCAATTTCGGATATGCTCTCTCTTTCCTTTCCTGTAGTTGATCTATGTATACAGATGCCTAAAGCTGATGAGATCTGAATATGTGCGTGTTGAGTCACAGGTGATTGATATGTAAGGAAAACAATTATTGTGAAATAACCATCCAAGACATACTGAATGACAGGATTCTGTCAATTTCATTTTCAGTCATTGTAATTTGGGGTAAAGAGGATGTTTCTAAATGTGAAGGCAATCTGCTGTAGTCACTTCGAAAGTACAGTCCTGCAGGAATTAAAATGCTCTAATGAGCATGGCAGATTTATTTTTTTTACATCCTCTTTTTTCTGCTGTCATCTTTTTTTTTTTTTTGCGAAACAAGGAGCAGTAGTTCTGCAAGTTGGAGGGCAATGTTTCCAATCCGAGAACGCCGACGAGCTTAAACCTTCAGGCAACAAATTTTTGTGCAACACCAAGTGAGTAGGTGCAGTACCTTGCTATGTTATTTGCATGAGCTGGGAAGTAATGTAAGCCATGTGATTATTTCTCGGTATTACTGAAAGTATCAGATTAGATGTAACAAAGAAATATTGTGAAATAACCACACATAACCTACTGAATTACATGATAACATATGTAACCATGTATGTAGCTTGTGTTCCGTTGAATTAGATTTTAGTTGAAATCATGTAAGAGCCTTTACTGCTTTTTAGTGAATTAGATTTTAAAGTACAACCATGATTATTTTCAGCAGGTGCAGTACCATACCATGCATTTTCTCTTGTGCTAAGATGATTATGCATAGTTTTGAAGCATGTGTGTTTTCAAATGATTATGATCTAGGACTGGCCATTTAATTGTGCATTTGTAGCTTAGAAATTTTGGTAGTTGGCCAAGAAATCTGTAACTGACCAACATGTACTGCATGATAATTTTTACAATAGACTTAAGTTGAATCGTCCTTGTAGGTTAGTGAGTCATCCCATGCTGAAAATGAAACCTTTTTGGTTCTCATAATAAAGATGGAAGTTGGCAACCAAGACAATGGGAGGAACATTAACCTGGAATGAAAAGACAAAGGGTACAGTTGACATCTGTTGTGTAGACGTACAGTTAGTATTATTGTACTCCTCTGAACTCAATATAGGTAGCTTGACTTGTGTAATACGTGGGGTTGTCATGTTGAATTCCCAATTTCGGGATCAGCAAATATGGATAGTGAATGTATTTGTACAAACATTTGTATTTGTGACGTGTGAATATGAAATGTGTTGCAGAACAAACATATTGATTTGTGATTGGATGAGATGTGAATGTGAAATGTGTTAAAAGCAAAAACATGTTGATTTGATTGCATCAATCAACAAGAATTATTGGATTAATTGTTTTATATACATATGGTGTACTTTGATTCCTGTCAGTTTTATTTTTCTTGACGGACACACTGATAGTAGAAAAGTTTTTACGGGTCAAAGCAAGGCCAACAGGAGTTCCCGTCGAAAAATAAATTCGGATGGCCGACCGTCGGGAGAAACGCATATTTCCTGTCGAGGTGTTCCTGTCGGCCTTTTCCTGACGGTCGCCCGTAAGGAATATCATTCCTGACGGTTTTTGGCCTTTCCTGATGGTTCCTAGCCATCAGGAGAAATCGTGGGTCTGCCCACTTGCTTTTCTGTTACCATCAGTACGTGTTTCTACAATTTCCTTCTCAGTTATTTCTTGTCAAGTTGATAAATAATGGTAGTCTCTATATGGGTTGCTGAGCTGCTTATATGGGTTGCTGAGGTACACTGTTCAACTATATATGGGTTGCTGAGCTACACATTAAATATATATGTGTTGCAGAATAATGATGCATCTACACTGTTCAACTATATGTACAACAGAAAGGACAGAATTGATATATAAAATAATGATGCATCTACGTTGCTGAGCTGCTTATAAAATGGCCTCTTGACCTTAGTATATGTTTCTGTAGAGACAACCAGATATCTTGCTATGAGTTCTTCAAACACGACTAGATAATCTCATAGCATCACGCAGGAAAGATCTGAGATGCACGTACTTTTCCTTTTTTGAGGCCACACGATGGTCTGTAACAACTTTCTATACGTGAGTAACATCTAGGCATGTGAAGCATTGGGAGTCTACAAGGGGAGCCAAGAATTCATGAACCTTCTTCACAGCAAAAGTTGCAGGCAACGATGATCTCGTGGCTAGGATTGGAGCAGCGCTCCAATGTTGTCCATTGACAGAATGATCAGCCCCGAGGAGAACAGTCATACTATACGAACCACTTCCTCATGGCTCCAACATGTCCTTGCCTCGAGATGGTTTACAGTGAAGCTACTAGTTAGTAGCCACTTGGCATAGTAGCATGAAAGAGGTTAGAGTAGCAGTGTGGAAGCTAGATCAAAAAGCAAGATGGCGAAGGATTGCTTGCTGCATGGTACAACCCTTATCATTAGCACAACAAGTTCACAGAAAACTACAACATTTCTTGGCGAGAATAGACAATATGAGTTCACTACCACAAAATGGAATAGCCTTGAGGGCCGCCAATTTCCTTGAGTGGTGCGATTAAACCCTCAAGGAATATAGGTTACCTTGGCGGTTGCTAAAAACACACAAGGAAATGCATCTTCCTTGGCTGTTATTTAACACACTCAAGGAAAATAGATGTTTACTTGAGTGTATTTCAAAACACTCAAGAAAATTGTTGTTTCCTTGAGCGCCAACCGCCAAGTATATTGCCAATCAGAAGTAAAAAAATTTGGCGGGGCTAGGAGATTTGGCCCAGCTGTTTTGCCGCGCATAGGAACTGGGGAAAAAAAAAGAGAGCGCCACTTCCTCTTTCGACTCCCGCCACTGCTCAAAACTTTTGACACCGTCAGGTAGCATGCCCAAACGTGAGCGTGCCTTCCAATCCCCTGTCTGGCCCACGTATCAGAGGGAAAAGGCCACAGACTGCTCAGGTGTGAGGGCGCGAGATGAAATTTTTTTGCCAACCTTATCCTGTGGTCTACCAGAGAGGTGAGAGGCCGTGACTTCCCTCGTCCTCCCCCAATTCTGTTCGACCCTTCCCTTCCCCAACGAGCGACAGCAGAAAAAAAAATCGGGCGAGTCTCCAGGGCGGTGGTGGTCGGCGGCTCCTCCCGCAGGCGGCGGGTGGGCAACGCCTCCTGCGCGGCGCGGGCGGGCTACGCCCCTGCGCGCGCGGCGGGCGACGTTCCTGCGGCGGGCAGCGGCTCCTGTGGCGGGTACTGTACGGGCGAGGGTGTTTCCTGGACAGGCGGCGGGTGTTCGTAGTCAGCTGTGCTCACATCGTGGAGTGCTCGGCGCCGACCTGGACCACGCCACCACCATCGACGAGGTGAGCCCCTGCGCTGACCTTCCCCGCGTACGGTAATCCCCTTTCTCCTACGAGGGCTGCCGGGCTCCGGATCTGCACAACAGCGGATCCACCGGGCACCTATGCTACCAGGAGCCTACACATCTCCTGGTTCCCGTAGTTGCTAAAGGTTCTTTTTTTTAATCTGATTCAAAATAGTAGGATCTGAAACCTACAGATTCTGAGGTCTGTCCTGATACGGGACATGGTATTGATTTGATTTCAGTTTTGGTTCTAAAGTAGTGCCATTGCTGGATTCAGTTCTGATAAGCTACAAATCTGTTGCCAGTTGTTTATGCAGTTAGCGTATCCATAGCTAAATATATTGTTGTACCTTTTTTCAGGATTAATCTGAGTAGCGTGTCCCTTTTGCTTGCCTGGTAAGCTCCCTTCATTATTACCCATGTGAATGGTGACTGTCATTCAGTTATAGCTTCATCCTGTGTAAGAATCTGATTGTCTCTAGCAACATTTTAAGGTTGAATTGAGGATCTGTGGAGGCAACAATCTGTGTAGCGTGTAGCAGTACCAACATCGACCGGTTTCAGCCAACAAAGAAGTAAGTATCATCAACTGCGCATTTTATTGAGATGGCATTTGTGTGTTAGACATTAAGTTGAAGTATCCGTTGAGTGTTTGTAAGCTGCATGATTCATTATACCTTTTTTCTGCCATTAATTAAAATGCCTCTATTGGTTGATTGTTGTGCCAGTTTATTCTCAAACTAAAATATACCATCCTGTTCATATTCTCTCATAAACAGATTTAGAGTCATGGCAGATCGTGAATGGATGTATAGTGGTTGGTCTCATGGGAAGGCCCCCTCTAATGAGTGGGTTGAAAACACAAACAAGTTCTTAGACCGTGCATTCTCCATGGTTAGCCTGGTTGAAAATGACACCATCAAGTGCCCATGTGCCCTGTGTCGGAACTATGTTAGGCATAAAAGGTTTGATGTAGAGATGCACTTATGTAAACATGGGTTTAGGGAAGATTACAGAGAATGGACAGCACATGGAGAGATTGATGTAGAAGTTCGTAGTGATGGGAGTTTTGAAGAATGTGATCGCATGAATGATATGATAGATGACCTAGCTAACTTTTATCCATTGGCCAATGATGAGGAGCCTACAGCCTCAGCTCGGGCTTTTTATAAGATGGTTGATAGTGCCAATGAACCAGCCTTTCAGAATTCAACACACTCTACTTTGTCTGCTATAGCACGTTTGTTAGCTATGAAATCACAGTACAATATGTCAATTGCACACTTTGAAGCAAATTTAGAGTTCATTCATGAACTTATGCCTTCAGACTGTAAGGTTCCTAAGGACTTCTACCAATCAAAAAAATTATTGGAGGGCTTAGGCATGCCATATGAGAAAATTGATGTGTGTAAGAATAATTGCATGCTTTACTATAAGGACAACATAAGTAAAGAGAAATGTGATGTTTGCGGTCTCTCACGCTATGAGGAAGGAAATAATAAAGTCCCACGCAAAGTATTGCGATACCTTCCCATCAAAGATAGGCTACAAAGATTATATGCACATGAAACAACCGCAAAGTTGATGCAGTCTCACAAGCGGTCCACATCAAATAAGATGGTACACCCATGTGATGGGGAAGCATGGCAACAATTTGATGAAGACTTCCCAAATTTTTCTTCCGATCCTAGAAATGTCCGCCTTGCTGTGGCTACAGATGGCTTTACACCCTTTAGTGTAAATGCAGCTCCTTATTCTTGCTGGCCAGTTTTTGTGACTCCATTGAATCTCCCTCCTGGCATTATCATGAAGTCAGAGTACATATTCCTTGCACTTGTAGTCCCAGGTCCTGAACATCCTGGAAGGAAACTTAACATACTTATGCAACCTTTAGTTGATGAACTACTGGAACTGTGGAAAGGGGTTAAAACTTATGATGCCTCACTCAAGAAAAACTTCAATATGCGGGCAGCTTATTTATGGTCAATACATGATTTTCCCGCTTATGGTGACTTTTTTTCGGATGGAGCACCCATGGTAGGCTTGCATGCCCAGTATGCTTGTGTGACACTAAAGCATTCCGACTCCGTAATGGTCGCAAGGCATGCTGGTTTGATTGCCATAGGCGCTTCTTACCTGTGGATCATGTATTCAGAATTGATGCTAATGGATTTAGAAAGGACACAATTGTGCAAGATGAGCCTCCAAGGCACTTAACTGGGGAGGAAATCTTTGCTCAAATGAACATGTTGGTTGATGACACAGACAACTATGGTAAATTGCACAATTGGACCCATATTAGTTGTTTTTTTGGCAACTTCCATACTTCATGAAGATTATTGTTGCGCCACAACATTGACTTGATGCATAATGAAAAAAACTTAGGGAAGCTATATGGAATACATGCTTTGACATACCGTATAAGACTAAAGATAATCCTAAGGCTCGACAAGATGTAGCTGAAATTTGCCACCGTCCCACACAACATTTGAGGCAAAAGCCAAACGGAAAGTGGGACAAGCCTCGGGCCCGATTTTGCATTGACAAGAATCACAAACCAACAATCCTTCAATGGTTCCAAGAGCTCAAGTTTCTGATGGCTATGCAGCCAACATTAGAAGAGGAGTCAACTTGACTACAAGGAAGATTTTGGGTCTAAAGAGCCATGATTACCACATCTTCATGGAACGCTTGCTTCTGTTGCCTTTTCGAGGGTTCCTTCCCGAAAAGTGTCCGGTTGTGTTTGGCTGAGCTTAGCTTTTCTATAGGCGATTTGTGCGGAAGAATTGAACAAGGACAACATTCGCTCACTAGAACAACAAGTAGTAGTTCTTCTTTGCAAAATGGAGAAGATATTTCCACCAAGTTTCTTCAATCCAATGCAAAGACCTAATTATTCATCTCCCTTACGAGGCTCGGCTAGGAGGTCCAGTCCAAGCACGTTGGAACTATCCATTTGAGAGGTGAAAGCTAAACATAAAAATATATAGTACTTTCTTTTATAATTCTTTTCTCAGATTCTGTTTCTTTCATATAGGAAAATCCAACAACTTAAGAGGAAGGTTCGAAATAAGGCCCGTGTTGAGGGTTGCATCGTTGAGGCTGAAATTAGTTGAGGAGGCCACAAATTTCTGCTCTCTTTATTTCAAGTCCCATGTCCGATCGGTTAGAAATAAAGCTGCCCGATATGATGATGGGGCTTCTACATATCATAGTTCATGCAACCTCGAGCAATTTCAATACCCTGGCGGTGCACTAGCCCTCGTGGTGTTCGTCCCACTCTCAAATGAGAAGAGTATGAGGTTGCTTTCCTATATGTTTTGACGAACATGCCAGGAAGTGCAAGAACACTTCAAGTAATACACACTTATTTTGCAAACTTCAATTCATTTATGTATACTTTTGTGGCTATACACTTACTTGCTCTATTTCCTAGAAAATTTGAGAAGGAAGAGTGGAAGGGTAGGAGAAAACCAACTCCCCGAACAACTTGGAGAGTTAAGGTTGAATGGGAGGAAGCGTATGCGAGGAGAACGTGGCCCTAATTTCTTTGAATGGTTCAAAGAAGTAATCCTACTAAACCTTTTCAAATTCAGTAATGTACCAATCTATTTATAAATTTGTAAATAAATCTGATATATCAACCTACTACTAAATTTGCAGTGCATGCAAACAACTGGCGCTGATGCTGCTTTATGCCAAATATCTTATGGTTTTCGTAGTAGGGTAACCAGCTATGGGGGATATGATGTCAATGGCTATAGATTTCGATCAAAAGAGCATGAGAGAGCTAAATCGGGGATTAGCTACTGATTAATTGTGGTGTTTGTGTATCTTGTGTTGATGATGAGAACAATGAGACGGAATATTATGGTGTCATCAAGGACATAATAAAAATAAAATGGGAAGGAAGCTTGCAACTAGAGATGGTTTTATTTGATTGTGAGTGGTTTGATCCAACACCAAGTGGAACTAAGCGTACAGAAAATTTGGGGTTGGTGGAAGTAAAACATGCTGCTAGAGTTTCAGTTTGTGATCCATTTGTAATGGCAAGCCAAGTTAAACAAGTTTATTATCTGCCCTATGCCTGTACAAGAACAGATTTGGCTGAATGGTGGGTTGTATATCATGTTAGTCCACGTGGCTATATTCCTCCATATGGCATAAGTGATGACTCAAGTTATACGGACCATCACAAGTACAAGAAGTCTCATTTTTTTTCAAGAGGAGGGATTGGATGGCACATTTGTGATTGATCTGAAGATTGAGCTAGATGATACAAACCCAATTGTTTCAGATGAGATAACCGATCCCAAGGACTTGGAGTTTACGTCCAAATTGAATCTTTGAAGGCTGAAGATATGGATGATGATACATATGAAGATGATGAAGAGGATCAAGATGAAGATGACTATGATCTAACCGACCATCCAAACTTATGATCCAAATGATTATTGACTATTTGTAAATTGTACCTGTACTCTGTATTCGATAAACAACTAGTGTGCCTTATGGAACTAATCAAGATTTATGTTGCAGTACCTATTATATGTGTTGTTTCTTATCCTTGTTATGTGCAAAAAGTGTGATATGTGCATGATGTGTTGTTGCATGATTATAGATTTGTTTTTTCCTGGACCCATAGACAATTTACTAATTGTTTTCATTATAAAAACAGGATATGCATGGGCTTCGACACGAAGTCTTAAGGGTCTGAATGCTTTTGCACCAAAGGGTCAACTTGAAAGTCTGGTGATGGTAAGCGAGTTAGAATTAGCACTAGAAGAAGTAGAGGTGAAGATAGTAACACCAAAAGGAGAAATGCTTTGCTTGTGGTCGGTTTGCAAGCAATGGTGAGGGTAGGAAGTCTAGTAAATGTAACACTAGAAGGGCCGGACACTGAAGCTAGTAATCTCATAAGGAGCAGTGCTGCTGGTGGCCAATTAGCAAGTAGTCCTGATGGTGGCAGCTCTACAAGGATCAGTGCTGCTGGTGTCGGCTCCAAAGTGGTTGGTACTAACGGTGCTGGTGGCCAATTAGCAAGCAGTCCTGATGGTGGCAGCTCTACAAGGATCAGTGCTGCTGGTGTCGGCTCCAAAGTGGTTGGTACTAACGGTGATAACTTAGAAAGGACCAATTTGAATGGTCTGAACACTCAAATGGTCGGAGATGATTCTAATGGTCTTAACTCTCAAATGGTTGGAGATGATTCTGGCAACACACACAGGAACAATGCTAATGGTCTTAACTCTCAAATGGTTGGAGATGTTTCTGGTAACTCACAAAGGAGCAATGCTAATGGTCTTAACACTCAATTGGCTGGAGTTGATGGTGGTAACTCACAAGTGAACTGTGGTAGCCAGGGTCCTAACACACAACTGAACATTGGTTCCAACCAATCCCCTCATGATCCTCCAAAAAGAGGGAGAGCGAAAATGTGCAGGACCAAGTACAAAATACCTCCACGTAGTGGTAGAGTTCAACTGGAACCTATAGGTCATAGGTAAGTATATAATATCAGTAGTTCTTTTCATTCTGCTACATAAATTTATTTGATAGCTATGAAGCTGAATAATTGATTTGTTGACCTGTTTAAAACAGCCAATTCAAATATGTTGATTATAACCCTAAAGGCTGCAAGTACCCCTCACAGTTGGGGACTATTCTCAAGCGAGAGTATCCAGGTGTCGTCAAAGTATATGATGACAAAGGCACGATTGTGAAAGTAAAGCCGGCTTTTTCATGGAATGATTATTATTGGAAAAGAATAGAGATGGAATCTGCTGTGCAACAAAAGTGAAGCGGGAGTTAAGGGTATTACACTAACTTATTTCTGTTTGGTCATTTTTATATTTTGTTTACATATACATATAGCCAAGCTCACTTGTAGCATATTTCACTTGGCTTGCATATGCAGAGTACGTTTACATGTCATCCACAACATAGGGCACGTGCTGCAAAAAATCTAGAGAACTATCTAGTCAAGAGAGTAACTAATATGATGTACCAAGTCCGTTTGGAGGCTGTCAAGAAATGGTGCCATGTAAACAATGAAGACTGCAATGATACTAAAGCCCGAACCATTCAACTAACAGAAGAACGATTACTTGACTTGTCGGGGTGGAGTGGTGCAACAGGGGCGGTTTGGGCCATGCTTGCCAAATACTGGACTTCGGTGAGTACAAGGAAAAGAGACAAAGAGGCCAACAATCACGCATGAGTTCCGATGATCCAGCTCAAAATAGAGGAGGTTCAAGAAATTTTGCGAGACACAACAGTTCTTGGTATGAAAAAAAAAAAAACTTGTGCCTTGATTAATTTAGTTAGGAACTTTTGAAATCTGCATGTTGCTTATAATCTGACCCATGCATAATTTTTGGTTTCAATCTTACGGGAATATAAATCGGGCGTAAGCGAGTGGGATAAACACATTTGCTGCAATGAAATCAGGGAGTTAAAAAGTGGATAGCACAGGAAGGAGTGCTCCAATCCCTAGCCAGAAAGCACAAAAAATATTTGTATGCTCTGTACTACATGCTTTCATTTGTTTTGTAAGCTGAATGGCAGCATCCTTTAATATGTTTTCCTATTTTTATGTTAGGATGATTACATGGCATTAGCTGCAGATGCAAATTCACAAGAACTGGATGGAAGAGCATTGTACACTATAGGGGCCTTTGGCATGAAGCACGGCCGTGTTCCAATAGGTGATGGTGCTGTGGATAAGGAAACTGTCCTAGCACATTCCAAATCTGTATCTGTAAGGCCACCGGATCCTGATCATTATGAAAGTGTTCTCCAAGAAAATGCACAATTGAAAACAAATAATGATATACTCGCTGAGGAAAATAGAGTCCATCGTGAGCTATTCAAGGTAATAATTTTTCCATCGTTTCTTCAACTATTGTGTCTTAAGCATACAATTTCATTTGGATACTTTCAATTGCGAGTGTATTTGATAAGATAGGAATACAACCACCAGCTGAACTAGTTCAACGCCTACAAGACCTTGATGCTTGGCGTCGTCACCAGGTTACATTATTTATTGAATTTGTTTGTGCAATTCATATTCTTTATATGGATCTCAATTCATCTAGAGAATTAAGATTGTGACAGAGTGCCAATATGGGTTGCAGCAGGGGAAAAAGTGGATTCTTGTTGATTAAAAATGCCATTCTTAGGTTTAATGTTCATGGTAAGGTAGTGAAAAAAACTGCAGATGCCTATTTTTTTAGGGTTTTCTTAGAGATTGGTTGTCAGCAAAAACAGCCTTGATCGGTTGATAGTTACTGATAGGCTCTTAGAGATTGAAGATCAAACTTTTTGTTCCAAAATTGTACAAAATGTTTCAATATTGCCTTTTGCGTGCTCTTTGGGTCACATGGAGGCTCTCATTCAGTTGAAAGGCGCAACAACCACGATGCTGATAACGAAGGCGACAATGACTATAGCTACCATGAAAGCTATGAAGATGATTGCAGCTATCATGAAGACAACGATCATGTCCGAACTCCAATGAAAACGATGATGATGACGAGTCCATTGGCCGATGAAGATGATGATTTCTACTCCCAAAGCGATGATGATCACCTCTCTACTGAACAGTGACTGCATGCATCCAAACTAATTCCAAAAACTAAGTGACTGCACAATGGGATGTGGACATTCTTTTGGGTTTATTGATCAGTAGGAACTAATATGATATTTAGGCTGATCTTTTTGCTAAGTGCAATATTGCCTTAGGAAGTGTGTAGCATTTGCCTTATGTATGTGCAATGTAGGATGATACACTATTGCTAGCTAAGTCTTATATCTTCAAAATGGACATGTAATGAACCGATGGATATTGGATGTATTATGTAATCTAGCACTGATTTAGTTTAATTGTGGTCTCTCTTTTGATATTATTTTGGTCAACTATTATCATGAATGATCAATATTTTTACGGGCCAATTAAGCCTATCATGCATTACCTTGAGGGTTGGCTGCTATGGAAACATGAATTTCCTTGAGGCCAAAAACACAAGGAATTTGTTCTTTCCTTGAGGGTGTGACCCCAAGGAAGGTCATATCTTTGAGAGTCTGCTCATATTACCTTGGCGGTGCTAACTCTCAAGCAAATATATATCCTTGTGAGCTCAGCCAATTCCTTGGCGGTGACAAAGCCCTCAAGAAAATAAATATCCTTGACAGCCTCAATATATCCTTGGGGTCACCAGCTCTCAAAAAAATACATATCCTTGAGTGTCATTACCTTTCCTTGGCGGTTTTAAAAATCTGACGCCTCAATTATTTCTTTGGCGGTTCAACACTCAAGGAAAGTATTTGTGGCGGCCGGCTCAAGCTAATAGGTATTTCCCTGTCCATCTACCCTTGGCGGTGTTTCCTTGAGTGCTAACCGTCGATTCATTTCCTTGGCGGTTTTGGGGCTTTTCTTGAGGGTTTTTCGACCCTCAAGGGTATTCCGTTTTTTACGGTAGTGGTTGGTACAACGTGTAGAATAGAAATATACGCACAAAACTTTGTAACAGCATTCCCCAAATTAGTCATAACCTTTCAAGGTTAAGTTAGCCTTTGAAATTCAAAGTTTCAAAAAAAAAAAAAACTTGTGAAAACGTCTGCTTATCTGACCCCCTTAATAAATAAATTCAATCTCCAATAATTTCTTTTGTTGAGATTTCTCTGACAGTGATACGGCAATTCACTTCTACAAATTTAGCTGTAGTTACAATGGAACGCAAATTAAATAGCTCAAGAAATTTATCTGATATTTTGCTCCTCGGACTATTAATAACGGTTAACTTTTCTTGTAAATTAATTTGTTGCAACCACATGACCTCTGCAGTAGCATTTACAACAGCTTTATATTCTAACTCGGATGTGTTGACATTGTGCTTTGCTTGCCTGCGCATTTACAACAGCTTTATATTCTAACTCGGATGTGTTGACATTGTGCTTTGCTTGCCTGCATTCCAAGTGACAAAATTGGTACCTGCTCTAATCAGTGTGAACAGTGTCACATGATGCGATTGAGGTTTCCTGCTGAATCTTTCCAGCATGAGCTTGGCCTGCCGCCCACCGGTCATATGGGATCATTGGCCATGCCGTTGCCCTTCATCATCTCATAAACCATGGCAAGGGGCAGGATTGCGAGCTATGTAGCCTATCCAAAATGTAGGCTTCATGGCGGAGCTAACTAAATTAGTTATTTAGAGTCTGTTGAAGGCGTTTTCTCCTAATAATAGCCGCGTTGAAAGGTGCTCATAGGAGTAGGTTGAGCATGCGTGTGTTCACAGATCTAATTGTCTTTCGTGTTTGTGAGTGTCTATGTCTCGAAAAAAAAGCGATATAGCTCTCAGTATTTTTTTTCTTATGTCCATTAAAAGTCGGCCCTGGTCGTATTATTTCCTAAAATTGTCTACTCATCAAACGATTTCTTAAACCATTTATTTTTTCTACGAATGATTTTTTTCGCAGCCAGTTATTATTTTCAGATTGAAGCAATCCGATATCATTCTATAGCATAAGTAGTTTTTAGCCAGTATCATACGTACTGCAGAACCAGGAGGACTTTCCAAAAAAAAAAAAAAAAAAGGGAATAACAATTTCACAAATTCATCCAACCAAAAAACAATGAGATATTATTTATGTAAATCATATTATTTTTTATTTCGCAGATTCTGATAATGTAATAAAAACATAGAAGTCCAACAAACTGAAGATACGTTCATGTTTTATAAAATTTCCCCTCATTGAGGTTGGAACCTGTAGATTGAATGGAGCAGTGAATGTGAGGTAGCCATATCCATATGAGGACCAAATAAGACATCTGATTCTATTGTCTGCCCCGATGTCACTGTTGCAAGCGTGAAGGTTATGGAAGCTGCAAATTTGATAATCCTAATGCTTCTGGATATTGTCTGGGGCATTGTTATAGTCCTGATGCTTCACATACCTATCGACATACACTGTGTTTCCACGCAACTTTTTTTACCAAACTATACCGTGGGGAGATATAGCCAACAGCTGCCTCTATTTTGTCATCTTCAACTTCTAGACAACTAGCATGCATGGACTGGATTGATTTTGGGATGAAATGGGCAGTGGTGTTTCTGGCCGAGGGTTGAATTACATTTTGTACGAAGAAGGAAATGCAACAGGAGTATTTATTTTTTTTTTTTTTTTTTGATGGAAGAGGAGTATTTATTTAGGCATCGACTTAGGGACAGTCAGAATTCTGGGCCTCTTCCTTTACACCCCGCCGTCTCACGGTGGCGCCCAGCCACCACCTTCCACCACCGGTGCCTACCACCCGCTACCACCGGCGATGGTCCTTCTTGCCCGACTTCGGCATGGCGGCAAACTTTCTGGCGCTCGGATAGCCATAATGCTGCTGGGCCGGAGCCGCCCCTGGCTGCATCAGCCATCAACGGGCGTTGCGGCAGATCTACGGCCGGGAGGTGGAGTCAAGTGGCAGCGCCCGTCGTCACCAGGGCGTGGGATCCGCCCGGCGCTGGAAATAGCACCACGCCACAAGGATTGGCGGGCATGGGGGCAAGACGGATCGCCGTCGGCAAGCGCCACGTGCTTGGGTCAAAACGGTTCGCTCCCATGGGCTACGGGACGGCATGGCGGAGCTCAAGCATAGGCGGCAGGTGGGGGTGCCCAAAGCAGTCGAGGAGGAGTGGATGGGGTCACAGATCCGATGGCGACTACCTGTCTTCGCTGCCCGCGGCGATGGTAGCTGTTCCTCACACATTCTAACAGTGAGCAACGCTCTTTCGCTGGGTGCTGATGCTTTTAGATTGGCAACAATATTTGGTGTCACGATGCACCTCGGCCACCCGACGGCGCACAGAGACGGCCGATCGAACACAGTTCGGGGTCATCCTTGCGAATGCCACCGATACATCAAGGTAGAGGGGCAATGGTGAGGACATACGGTTTCAAGCGTCGGTCGATTTGCCAGCTGCAGTGGAGGTTGTCTATATCCAATGAGTTTCTTTCAAGTTCATTTGGTGCACGTTGTTCAAGGCACGGTGGCTGATTCGAAGACCGCCATGAGGCAACATCGATATCTTTTACACCGTCTTGAGTAGTAAACTGTGTGTGGTCACGCAGAGGCTTTAGGTTGTATGCATTACTGCAGAGGCCGGAATGTTAATTCCTTTATCTAAAAAAAAATCCGGCCCCCAACTCATTTATTTATTCTCTGATGAGTGCTGCTGGAACTGATGACTGCTGCTGGAACTGTTAACTTGTGGAATCGATAAACTCCATTCTGTAAGTTTGGTGCACTCTTTCACTCGTGAAAGAGTACGTGTTTCTTTTTCTGAGGAATGACTACACTGCAAACATTTGAGAGGTTGATGACTGCCATCTGGTTCCATCTGGTTCCCTTGTGCACCTTTTATATTGTTCACAGTGACACCTCAGCCTCTATAAATCTGACCTACCACAAGAACACTGGGTATTGCACGTGCACAAGGTCTCACCACCTCATGTCCTAAAGTGAAATAATCATCACATAAATCTTCTTCAACCATATCCCAAACTTTCCCTTCACATCTCCTCCATATATATCCTTGTTAGACGATCGAACTTCCACATTATTCGGCATCAAATTGCCCGCACCCGCTATACATTGCTCTCAGCAGACAGCACAAATGCTTTCTGACCATGCGCCTTACCCCACACACAAGAACGTTTGGTTCCCATCCCATTTTCCTACAGTCTATGCCAATGCAAGGCGCTGTGTCAATTATAAGAATGGGAGACATTGGGAATCGCATGTGTTCAGCGCAGTTCCACAGATGTCTCTTTCCTTGATACAGGCACTCATTGTCTTTGCTACTGCCAGCCTGGACTTACTAAACCTGATGATCAAACAAGAAACAGAGGGGTACTGAAGACAACAACAACCGCGCCGTGATGGCTACAGCCACCAGACCCAGGCACCCAGTACAAGCCCAACATATGCCATACCATCCTGGAGCTGTGCTGCTAGATATTCGGATCTGGGGCGTGAGTTGTAAAGGAAGAAGGAAACCTAAACCTATCAATTTGATCTGTGCCGTCCTCAGCTCCTTCTCCTTTCTCAAGACTACTACTTCTCCTGGCCTCGTCATTTGCTCTGTCTCATCCTCGTGCACAATCCTAGATCGTGCTCCATGTCATCGATACTACCACCCATTTCCAGGGTTCCCATGGCGTCATGGACCTGAACATCAAGCTTGTGGTCGTGGAATTTGGCTACCCATGATACGATGAGCATGATGCCTGTCACTTAATCTGCTCTGGGCACTCTTCCGGGTTGCCAGTTACTCTGTCCCCCTCAACTGGGTTCCCTGTGAGAACGTAGTTGGGGGTGGTTGACATGTGTGGTAGATGTACCCAAACTCTGTAATTTTAGATTTGCGAAAGTAATGCAATTCGGTTATCCGTTGTTGAAAAAAGCGATGAGTGTCTTTCTAGGGTTTCTGTGCTCTTGGGCCCAGCCCAAATTTGGGCGCGAGCTGAATCCTTGCAAGCGCGCTGCGTGGTGAGTGCGGCCCATTTATTTTTAGGGACAGACCGAGTGTCGCTGTACAAGTTTTCAGCGTCAGATAGTTTGGCGTTAATCATATCTCCCTATAGCGACAGACAGTCTATCGCCTAATCAAGAATCGGCGTCAGATCATCTTTAAGCAATCTTCAGCGACAGATCATCCATCTGCAAATATATTTTTTAGGGACAGACCTCTGACCTTAAAAAAGTGTTGTGGTGTAGTGCAAGTGGTAGCAGCACTTCACCAAATTGGACCATGACCATCTTGCCCACGACTCCACCATAGACAATCACCTTATCTCCCTATAGTCGGCATGCATCGAGGTGAGTCCCTCCTCATCGCCCACGCCCACGCCGTGTGCTGGGATATGGGTGCTTCACTATGGCTGGTGATGGCAAGAACAGGTGTAAGCACAATTCTGATAAATGAAACTATAGGGTCACAAACAACAACGAAAAATCAGTACTAATCGAGATATGAAAACTAAGAGCGTGCAAGGCTATATTTTTCTAGTACCATGTGTCTTGTTTGTTTTGCAATCTGGAGGTATGCAATCGCCAACCTAACAACACCAAGCAATCATGCATACTTGGGATAGATACTGATCATTTCATATCTGTTCATGGCTTGGGTCAGCTGTGAAACAACTGTACCATTTGCTCCCAGTCTGTCTCTTTGTAATGAAGGTGGACACGAACTAAATATGCTTGCCCACATTGTATTAAGATCTCATATAATGAGCCACTCCATGCTCATCTGTAGAAGTGTAGACTAGTAAATATAATTGCAGTGATGAAAAAGAAACAAAAACTGAAGCTCTTCTCCTCCTAAGTAAGCCTTTTTCTATAGGGCCAGCTTGGTAGAGCTCTGTGTGCTTCTGAATCTTTGTGTAAGCTGATTGTACATGATCATCAATTTTCTGGTTGAAATTGATTCCATGTGAGTCACTAGGATATGTTCTGTTTATACAGTGATTCTGTTTTTGAAGTGAATCATGAGAACCTACCCCTTTTAGCTCCAAGCCTCCCTGTTCATTTTGGAGAACCACTTCACACCAGTAAAACATCACTTCTCAGCAGATAACTGTTTGGCTGGACTTTTACTATAGTAGTGCTGGAAGCTGCTCTTGTAGCTCTGCCAAATTCGATCTACACCACTATCGCTGGCTTAACCCTATCAAGATATGCCAAGATATATAGTAGTTCGATCCATGTGGCATCTGCATAATGTCATGCCCAGCGTCTAATATGTCGCTCCATTGGCATGGATAATAGTAGGTGTGGTAGGTACAGAGGAAATTGTTAGCACATCTTTCCCACCTAGCTAGGACAATGGAAGCAGGGGAAGTCGATGGAGGACGCGTCAAGGATACAGGAAAATTTTGTATTTTACTTGCATCTCTTACTGACCACACATTAATCATCACAAACACTTTGTAATTTGCATTGCAACACGAGGATCAATATATTTGTGAATGCTACGTTGTGTTTGCAAACAACTAGATTACATTTGTATAACCATGGAAGAGATGGGTGGAGCAAATTCTTACATGAAGTAAATGAGTTTTGTGAGAAGCATCATATTAGAAGATTAGAAATGGAAGATGCAATTGATCCCAAAATGTTTACGAAAGTATCTGGAATTACAAACAAGCATCACTATGAAATGGATTGTTCTAATGAGGTTATATGTTGGTTAGTCCAAGAGGTTGATAGCCGCTTTAACGAGACAAACTCTCAACACTACTTGTTTGTTCAGTCGCTTTCAATCCCAGTGATTCATTTTATTATTTTTACATCGACAGTTCGATAAATCTAGCAAATTTATATCCTGATGACATTAGCTCTAGAAACCTTAGTGATGGTTAGGCACTACCTTGGCCTCTATATTGCTCATGTGAGAGGAAAATAGATGTTTGTTATCCATTGGTTTATCAATTTTTCACCAACAATTAATGGTGGTCGAAAGAATAGGTCATTCTGTTGGTTCCTCCTATTTTTGAACCATCACATCTATACTATAAAGGAGTGAATCTATACTATAAAAAAAACTTTCTATCCACTCTCATTGACATGTGGACCCACGAGAGAAGGATGGCAGGAACATATGAAACACCCCGTGTTCCTCTCATGTCGGACCTCGGTACCCTCTGTCTTTTTTCACGCGACGCCATATCTACCCACCCGCACTTCTTCGTCCTCGCGAGTCGTCGCGACACTTTGCATGGCCAGTTGTTCGGAGTCGACTAAGCCGGTCACACAAGCAGTTCCGCTAGCCGGTTGCAATCCTTCGCCTGTCGTCGCTATCTCCCAGCAACGCGTCCCGAGCAACCATGAGGTCGCAGGTGGAGACGGACTACGGCCGGCGAACACAGCATCGACGAAGCGGCCGGCAGTGGAGGACGCCGTGCACTCTTCATATAGGTTTGAATCCTATTGCGCTTCAATTCCTTGCATCTGCATCTTCAATTTAATTTTCATGACCAGATTAGTTTGGCATGCAAAGCAGTAGTGTTGACGAGTTCTTAAAAATAGTAATGTTTCTATTTCGAGCGATATCTGATGTGCAGCAGTTGAATGATAGCCCATCAGATTCAGATGAGAACACATGCCGATAGCCCATCAGATTCAGATCGGCGCTGCATGCAAGTGCAACTGCATGGCGTGGGTGCGTTTGTGGCCACTCCTGTCCGTGCTTTTCTATCTGTGATCCTCGCCAATGCCTCAGTGTCAAGACTTGAAGATCGTCTCAAGATAATAGGTGATTTTTCGTGCATTTTTTTTTTTCTATTCATATTCATATCTATGCTATCATAACCATCTAGATCTGTATCAAAGTTGTATGTGCAGTTTTTGTGGATGACCATATGAACATTGACGCAGCTATGCCGAATTAGATGGTACCAAGTCGCCTCAAGGCATAGGGATAGAAAACACACCTGTTCTCTTGTTCTTATACTTGTGAAACATAATTTATTTGAATTAAAAATATGAATTCTTCTTAGCTGTCCTTGAAGAGCAGATATGCAGGAGCTTTCCATTCTCACTGCACGTGAATCATGAATTCATGATCAAGTCACAGATTTCCAATTTTGTTTTCCCTTTCGACACCCTTGTGAAACCAGCCCCATCGCCTGAACAACACAACTCATATGTAAGACCGAGCAGTATACCCCCATTCAGTTGCATCAGATAAATCCAGTGATCATATTTTATAGTTTAATTTGTCAACTTGCTGCTAAACAATCCCCCTCCATCAATATATATAGCATATTTTGGTAGAGTTGTCCTCTGCTTTGACTTTATGTATGTTTTAAAGTGTATATATGGAATCCGTATGGGGTTCTGAGATGAGTGAACATGGAAATTGCTTTTACTGGTGTCTTTGTTGCGTGCATTGAGGTGTTTTCAAAGAATTTGTGAGACTGTATCCCACTTATTCCTATCTCTCAGCTTTTCTTCTATGATTATGAATGCCAGTGCAACAGGGAAACTGGTTGTAATGATAGACCTAAGTTTCTACCTCCACAACTCTGCTTATGGATTCTAAAAATCCTGTGGTTGGTGTGAATATATATTTTGGCATTTTATATGATCAAGGTATATTTTGCAGCTTTCTCTGAATATCCTAATTGTTTGGAATGCGGGCTAACAATGCTTTAATGTCTTTGAAAGTCTTGCACGCTTGATGCCAGTTCATATATTCTTAAAAATACCAGTTAACAAAATTTGGTGGATGTAGCAGTGGGATGGAGATGACTCTGAGGAGGCTGAGTTTAGTCTGATGCTCTTGAGCTCTTGATAGGGGCTCATCTTTTGGAGATAATATTTGTAACTGTCTAATAGTGAACATGTCAATTTCATTTGGCACTGATGCTTCATATCAGTAAACGAGGATGCAAGGAGATTTTGGATGAAAGTGTTTGTGCACTATTGTCCTTACAGTACTTGGGTAAAAGGTTCAATTGTTAGTTGTTATATCTTGCATGATTTTTTTTTGGAATTATTGCTTGAGATATGGAAGTGTTAGTTTTCTTTTTGTTCTATACACCCACGCAGTTTTTAAAGTGCTGACATCATTTCTTCTTCTTGTTTGACACATTCAGCTAATGGAGGTTGAGCAGCGGTCACTGGAGTCCAGGAATACATTGTTGGCTATGGCTCAAATCGTGTGTGAGATCTCCCTTGCACCTTCATTCTGCTTCGGTTCAAGGAAGCCAGGTCCTTCTCAACAAAATAACATCAACGAGCATACTATGTTATAGGAATAAAACTATATTTTGAGCTGCTCAACTTGGCAGCAAAAATTGTGTGAGATCTCCCTTGCACCTTCATTCTGCTTCGGTTCAAGGAAGCCAGGTCCTTCTCAACAAAATAACATCAACGAGCATACTATGTTATAGGAATAAAACTATATTTTGAGCTGCTCAACTTGGCAACACAAATTGGTGTTGGTATAGATTGTACTGCAACTTGGTGGCTCAGTGACTGCTACTGTTCACCCTTATATTGTAAGCCTCCTTGCAAGAAAATGTATAGCATAATGTCTCAATAAATAGTTCCAATCTCAGTTTTATCCAAATTGTAGACACTGACGATATTACAATGTCCCATTCAATATTGTTTTATTGTTGAGGATTCAAATACAATGGTTCAAATTATATTTTATTGACATTTTTCAAAGTTCATTTGGCGTGCTTTTAATTTGTTTAAGTTTGGAAAGGCTATTTCTATGCTTATGGATGCACTCCATAAGAAAAAAGATCTAGGCACGTGCGTGCCGCACGTGCAAGTTAACTAGTCTAAGAAAACGGAGAACACTCCTACTATCTCCAAGCACCTTAAATTTACACTTATATATAGTACAACATTTTTGCTGCTCATCCAATTACAATACAAGCCTATACTACCAGACTTTGTTGGTATTGGACACATCAAACCCCACAACCGACCGACTGAAGGAAGGAGATCAGCCTGCCGGTGCTGTTTCCATTGGAAGCAACCCTCGGATCAACAAAACGCGAGGTACCATATACAGCCATGGAGGAAGCCACCGCCGCCATGGGGCTATATATGGCCGCAACCATTTGGGACAGGTGCTGCTGCTGCTGGGAACATGGTCTTCCTTGCCACCTCCGCCGCCAGGACCATGTTGAACCTTGCCTTCGCTGTACGGGACAAAATTTGTTGGGCCAGGCACAGGCCAGTCCTAGGCTTGACAAATAAATCCATCATCCCTACCTCCACATATATTATATTATCCAGTGTACTGGTCTTTCCTAGTTTCTATATAACTGAGTCTGGAGTTGTATATAAGGTGACACTAGGATCAAGGTAGAGAAGCAACAAGCCAACAATAAGATGAAGCGAACGGGCCTTCTCAGTAATAAGATGGTAAATTTGTTCATATCAAGGTTTAGGCGTGCGAAGTATCAGGTACAGAGCAATATGCAACAAGATAAATCACAAGAGTCACAAAAATCCGAGTTGGTCAGGAGTGCAGTTTCATTCACCAGAGAGGTATCCTCTGGGGCCTGGGCTAGGATTCAGCATGACTCAGCTGTTGAACATTAATGGCTCTGTGAAAGGATATCACTGCTGACGGGACCTATGAAGTCCATTTGATTCAACTTTCCTGCTGGTTATATTATCCAGTGTACTGGAATATTTGCTGCCATGCCCGCTTGGATATTGCCGGGGAGGAGAGAGGAGGCGAGTCTCCTGATAGCAGCCAGTGCCTCTAAGCTGGTGACACTGTTTGCTGTTTGGTCACAAAAATTGTTTGGTGTAATAGCTTAGTGCCTCCTCGCTGTTTTTCCTACTTCTTCGATTACTCATTCCATGTTGCAAAATGTAGCATGCGTTGTGTTCCAGCTTAGCTACCTACTTAATGAGAAACATGCTCGTCTGAATGGAGTCGCCAAACAAATTGTATCATGACAGTTACATGTTGTTTTTCTTGGTGTCGAACCCAACTTACTCTGGGCATTTATTTGAAGAAATCTTAAACTACATTTTATCAAATACATCTGCTTGTTTATATGATCCATTAAAGCAGTATATAGATTTAGAATAAATGAAGAGCAGAGAACCAATGAGTGTGTTAATGATCATGTACGTCTACTAGAACTGTTGAGCATGGGGCAAAATTGAGAAGTAGAATAAAATGTGGCACAAGTCGCGGTGGGATCAAAACAAGCCTATTACTACCTCTTCTGTAAATTTGTATTTGTTAATGCCTGTATTGAAACCATTTTCTGTGTTGTAGGTTGAGCTCATGGATGATGTGGTATTTTTCTCTCACCATTAAAGCATCTGTATAGGAGACCTTTATTTGTAGATGCTCTTCCAGATTGTACATGTCGTCAGTGAATCCATATGTTGATTTGCTAATGACTCTCCCATGGTGAATTGATGAACCGAGTTGCAGCACCGAGTACGCATGCAACTGTTTTGCTCAGGTTGCGGTTCTAGTCCTCCAGAGTGCCCCACACCTATATAAAATAAATAAATTCTGTATTTACATTTCTATTGTGAAATAAATTCTTAGCTGCCCCACACCTATTTAGGAGTTGTATATATATAATAAGGACACCGAGCAGTCAAGGTAAGCTCAATGGTAGGTGGTGACTTCCATTAAAATCGAGAGGTCAATGGGAGTTTCTTGTAACAAGAATTGGAAATTTGGTAAGCCTGGTTCGGTATGCGAGGTATCAGGTATGGAGAAGTATGATGTGCTCCCTTAAACAGAGAAACCTCACCATCAGCCAGGACCTCCAACTGGATGTGTGCCGCAGTGCACCTGTCTTCACCTAGCCCTGGCACCCTCCCATTCCCATCCTCGCGGCAACTCCTGGTGGCGGCTGGGGTTCTGCCATGGCGGGGATCTTTGGGCAATCGGCGACCCCATGCGGGACACATACCGTTTGTATCCAAGCGATTGTACTTGTTGTGGCTTTACAAAACCTTGCATCCTTGTGGGAGGAGATATGGTGAGCATGTACTGTTCAGGAGTAGGTTAGCATGGATTGTTCTGATTTTTTAATGTAAATCCAACTTAGCTTGTTTGTAACAAAAAATTACAAGGTATTTTTATTGAGAAATTATTTGTGACACCTAGGGGCGACATATGGATATGATAGCAGAATGGCAACATTATTGCTATTAGCAAGGTTTTTATATATATAAAAGGCATGCTAACGAGTGTTGTCCCATCTGTGGGTCCCTGGCCTAGCTGTGGTATAGTTGTACAAGTTTAGGGAGCTAAGTGTGTATTTCAAAAATACAGAAACCTGGTTCAGAATTTGTGCCATCTTCATCGAGGTATATGCACAATTTAAATGTATCTGGAACTAGGTGAGTGCTCAATAGATGTTTAGGGGACTAAACGTGCAACATAAAATTACTAGGACCCATTAGCTAGATGACAACTCAAGTCCCAAAAATATAGGACCGCCGCTAAAATATAGGACTCCGTCAGTCCAAAAAATACATGATATCATTGTTCTAGCTAGTACAGTATGACTTTACAAAAAAATTAAATAGTACACAAGAGAAATTAATGACGACTGTGTTAGCGTAGGTATTTATTACATGTGTTTGCACGCACGCACACAAGTTGACGGCCAAATTAAATTACTATGCGTCACATGAAGCTAGTCATGTATTTTTGCATTGTTTCTGCACATAGAATAGAAGACAATTTACGTGCCAATCACAGCCATTAATGCAAGAAGATTGTAGATGTCAACGAGAAGAATTTCCTACCAACGAAGGATAAGAAGAAACTATTGTGGCGTTGTCTCCTCTCATGAGATCCTAGCAACAAGTAAACATCATCCGTACTTTCTATACATTATCGATCTGTTAGGATCTTGCTGCCCCACATGCACATCATATTTTCAATCCTGTTACAAATATTTCATAGTATTTATTTCCCTATATATATTGTTAGCATTAGTCCTACATAGTCGTATTAAAACTACTTAATTTCATTGATTCAACAACTAATTTAGTTCACATGCATTTTCACTTAATTTCATTTAATTCAAATTACCATGGTTGGTAGGTCCGGTTTAGGTCAGATCGTGCAGGCCGGTCTCCTCCTGTTCATTAATATCATTTGCCACTGTCGGCACGCCGGTTCTAAAATCACCTTATATATATATATAGCCAACCAGATCCTCATCAGGAGCATATATAAAACGGAGTGCCGTCATCGATCCTCCTCTAGCAGTTTGCATTTCACCCTAAGATCCCATCCCAAAGTAGTGATTCTGAACTTGCACATGGCTCTACCTCTCACTTCTCTATCTCATCACTGACCACTGATGATTTGACCGCTGGTAATAGAGTAGTAGTGGGTCTGCCTTGATCACCATTGGTGCCTCATGTGAATGGGCGGCATTGAGGAATCAAAGCTAACATTGTATCCAAGTTCACTGACAATGATTTCAGTTTTCTCGGCATGAAGGTGAACATGGATAAGGAGATCTATGTCTGCAAACCTTGAGAGGAAGCCACCACAAAAGGAGCTTGATTGTCTTGCATTCTATTGACATAGGTCGGGGCCATGGTGGATACAAATTCATCTTGAAATGGCGGAACAGCGCGTGGAATCAACTTCAAATGATATGCACGCTTAAAAACTTCAGTTAGGATTGGGCCGTGCTTGGTTTGGCCAAGGGCTCTCACGAGTGACCCATTTAAAAAGCCTAGTTGAAATTAATTAGAATAAATCACATGGCTGTTTTTGATTATTCGTGTATAAGCTTTTGGAAGGACCACTAGATGCAGCAGTTGTCCCCAAATGTTAGCCAGAAATTTTTAATAGTGCTTATTTCATTAATCTAGCTAGATAGTTCCTTTGATCTAAGTAGCTAATTCAATGTTTCGATTTTGAGTGTTGTTATTGACAAAAAGGTGTCAAATTATTATTTTCACCAAGTATCTAGTTCAATGTAAGTAGGTAGTTCAAAGTTTTTCGGAAAGGAAGTTTGCAGTAGGAACAAGTCAAAATTCTCCATACTTTTTTTATAATTGTCTGGTGAGATGTTATTATATATACTTTTAAATTATCCATACTTTTATAAGTAGGTAGTTCAATATTATTATATAGTTTATAGAATAACAGAGTGTCCTCATCCTCCTTTCCCAGTTTCCATCCTACTACTACAACGTCTCTCATCCCATCCCATGACTTCACTAGCCATCTGCCCTGAACACAATGATCATCTGATGTGAATGGGTGGCAACAAGAAAAGACAGTCAACATGTTTTCTATGATCATTCATTGCTTTGACATCCGTGGCATTTTGTTGAACAAGGATAAGCACCTGTACCAGAACACTCCAAGCAAAAGTGCAAATCTATCAGCACCTTGGATAGTATGTTAGAGATTAACAGCATGATGTACCAGCTGAAAACAATGTGTAGCGGGTACACAAACACATCAAAATTTTTAAGGAAGTTCACATTATGCATCATGCCTAGAAATATAGTTTTAAAAGTTATAAAAATAGAAAATCTTATCAAAAGAGCGGGATTTGTTGTCGTGATGAACATCAAGGTAAACTAAAAGACACGTGGCTGCAAAGAGGCTAAAACAAGTTTCTAATAGCGAACCTGCCCAAGTAATGCATGGCTGCAACATCTCTACTAGTGAATGGCGAGACAAACCCAAAACATTGGTTTAGAACTAGCTTTGCTAGGAAAATGCATTTGATAATCCATGCGTTTTTTCAAGAACATTATAGGGTTCCTATTACAAAGCCATGTTTATGGCATGTTTGTTTCAGCTTTTTATTTTCCACTTGTGGCCCAATGCTGAAACGCTGGAACAAATGACATCCATGTACACAAGTAAGCTTTGTCGTGATTCCTTATGTAGAAGATGGATATGTTGATACTGTTATGGATTAACGATACACGTAACAAGGAAGAAGTTACAGTATTAGTCCTTTATGAAAAGGAACATTAGAAACAGCAGCAAAATTTTGTACAAACTATTGATGGAACCAGATTTGGGAGCCATCCATAATCACAAAAGCAAAAGGAACACTAAAAGGACGAGTACATATGCATGTACTGGAACAAGAAGGTTAAAAAGGATCCTACTGGCCATGTGCTCAGTAAAATGGATGAGATAAAGAAGTATAAATCGATGTTGAGAGGACAAGTTGTAATTAATATAAGTAAATAACCAAAACTTTCGAAACTCAAGTGGAAATGGAGCTTCAGGAGCTCTATCTCCCCCTCCATATATACTGTAATACCTGTTCACACAAAAAAAAAATACCTGAATTGGATGATATGATAAATACAGTACATATAAGTTGTTGCACGTGTAGTTTTTTTTCCAGGATATACAAATCAGCATTGCTGAGCATGAGAGGCATCAGGAATAGGTTATCCTCCACGTTCACGGTTTTGTGGCGTTGGGAGACTAGTTCCTGTAAATTTGACACTACGAGCTTAGGAAGCCGTGCCTTTCATGTCACTACGAGTGGGAGTGCAGTGGCATGAGGTCTAGATTGGCACTATGAGACAGTCCTTGTAAGCGTGCACAACAACGAGTCTTGGGCTGGCGAGCACTGGCAGCTTCAGTGTTTCCAGCCACTTAGCTCTCAATGGGAACAAGAACCAAAACCACCACAATTCAAATGCTTGTGTTCCGCAAGATCGGACATACTGGCCGCATGACTGATGTTTTTTTTCTTGAGGAATCCTTGTGGCCGATGTTCATCATATGTAATCCTACGACAAATGGACACCTGCTTCCAGCAGTTCTGCCAAACCAGTGGACAACCACTTGGATGAAGAGCAGAGTACTTTCATCCCAAGACACTAGGTGATGGAATGGATCGGTTCTTCATAACACCCCTTTTGATTGTCATCTATCTCATCATTCATATGCATGGTAGAGGCTGGAAGTAATTTGGTCCGTTATCTAAAAACAGACGATCTCATCATTCATCTGTACTCTTTCCATTAATTATTGGTGTATTAATTGTAAGCATAAGCCACGTTGTGTTCCAGCCACAGCTGCAGGAGATTAGTTGTTTTAATTACAATACCATCATTCTACTTCAAACTAGGATTGAAGATGAACTTTAAGTTCCTTCTCCGTTTTGGCATCCGCTCCGGTAGTCCCTTTTTAAAAATTGCACGAATCTTAAAGCAGGCAATTAAAGCAATTAATTATGTTATTATTCTACACCTAGGTCTCGCCTGGTCCCAGCCTGTCAAGAGCAGCCCGACCCCCAGCCATGATCGGGAAGTAATGTCCATGGTCGTCTCCCATGACTCCTCCACCACCGACCCGCCGTTCACTCCCCGATACCCTTCCTTCATTGTTTGTGGCAAGGACTGCTACGCCACAGTGCTCTCGCTTCGACCACAGACCCCGATGGATGCAAGCAGCTCATCAGGGAGGTGCATGCCGAGCTGCCCATCTACCATGCCAATTTGCTCAATTCCCTTGGCGGGGGCAGAAGACTACGACCATTGAGAGATATACTGCATCAGTTCGATTGGGGCGTGCCTGATTGGCCGAGTGGGTGATTGTGCGGGGAGGCAATCAGGGCACTACTACTGAACTGACTTTTAGTCCCGAGGCCAAAATGGTGTTTACTCCCGGCGGAAATTTACCGGGAGTAAATGTATCTTTACTCCCGGTTCTAATTCCCAGCCGGGAGTAAAGCGCCGTGCCCAACGCACCCCCGCCCGGCCAGGGACCTCTACTCCGGTCGGTGGCTACAACCGGGAGTAAAGCTCGAGCTTTACTCGGTTGGTATTACTAACCGGGAATAAAGATCTATTCGGTTGGTAATACCAACCGAGTAAAGCTCGAGCTTTACTCCCGGCCGCCTCCCGACCGGGAATAATATCCCCTCCTATAAATACCCCCGCCCGTCTTGAATTTTCAACGCATTTTCTTCGCGCACGGAAACTGCTAAACCCCGCCTTTACTCCGGGTTCCCCAACCAAACCGGGATTAAAGGTTCGACAATTCACTCCCCCCCAATTTCGTCATTTTTTTTTCATGTTTTTGCACTTTATATTAATATAGTTGTTTATTTAATTTTCTTTTGATTAGAAAAATGAGGAAGTTAACTTAATTTACCTAATTGTGTAAATCATTAATTTGTAGTCTAAATTAGAAATCAATTTAATTTATTGACATGTGTAGGAAACATGGCATGGTACATAGTGCATGTTGGGGCGCGTACGAGGGGATCTATCGAACATGGCCGGATTGCCATGCTCGGTCCATCGCTACCACGGAAATTGTTACAAAAATACAACACAAGTTGAAGCTTTGGCGGCCTACCATGGTGCAAATATTCCAAATAACAATGACGAAGGTGTAGCAATAGAGATTCATGAGATGCCGAAGGCGAAAATATTAGCTTCTTAGGTTCATTGCTTAGTGCCCTACGAAGGATATTCTGTTTTTAATTAATGTCTTGTTCTTCTTTTTCGCTTCAATTAGTGGAGTTTGTTGTATGCAAGGAAACAAAAGCCGTGGGCGACTGTCTTGAAATAATATAAATGTACTATTCATGCATGTTGTGTATTTACTTAAATGTATGTGGTGTTTACTTTTTCATACAATGATTATGTTAAAAAAATTACGGATGAAGCGAAATTGGATGTACAACGTAGATCGATAGCGACGATGAGTACGGGCGTGGGGTGCATGAGTTCCTATGTGCGGCCCAAGCAAACAAAGCGAAACGGTTTTATGTGCTGCCCATGTGCCTTGTGCAGGAATAAGAGAGAGTTTTCCACATCACATATCCTTCATTTACACTGTATAAGTCGGGATTCATGCCCAACTATGTTTGTTGGACCAAGCACGGAGAGACCGGTGTCCCAATGGAAGAAGGTGAAGACGAAGGAGGGATGACGACAATGTTATTGCTGAATATGCGAATTTGGTGATGTCATAGAAAATATTGCAATGGAGGAAGATGCGAGGGAGGAGGCACCGGTGCCGGCGGGAGATGAGCCTACGATGGGCTTGATGAGGCTATTCGTGAAGCACGAGAATGAATGCGAAAAAAAAAGGAGGAGAAGAAGTTTGGCGCATGCTAGAGGACCACAAGAAGTTGTTGTACCCAAGGCGTGATTCGAGGGCAGAAAAAGTTGGGTACCACACTAAATTGCCGCTGCGGTGGAAGGCGAAGAATGGTGTTTCGACAATGCGTTTAGCCGCTTATTGACTATCCGAAGAAGATGCTCCCGAAGGACAATGAGTTACTGCCGGACGTGCGAAGCAAAGAAGGTTGTATGTCCTTTGGGATTAACAATCAAAAAGATTGATGCATGTCCTAATGATTGTTTCCTGTACTATGGCGAGGATAATGAGAAGTTGGATGAATGTCCTACATGTTGTTGGTATTTGTTAGCTTCTGAGAGAAATATTTACAGATCCATAAGCGCACGGATGTCCAAAGAGCATTTCACCCGGGGTTTTAAATATATATCGTATCCACAAGGAAGATATGATAGGTGGTTCAAATGATTAAAGACGGTGATAGAAGACTAATGAGATTTTGGTAGTCAGCATATACTTAAACAAGGTAAGCCAATAATAAATAGCAATAAGGTAAATGAGGCAGGCAGAGGCACACACGTAGTGAAAAGTATAGCATAAAAACTAATTCCTAGTGAGATTAGGATTGGATTTAAGACAAAGGGACAGTTCTTATGTAGCATACAAAGACTCTATTAAATGGTTTTAAAATGCATAGCATAAGATCATATATAAATCAAAACCATAAATAAGAATGTGCACCCGAAGATTACTTAAGAAAATCGAGAACTAAAACAAGATTAACCCAAGAACCATTATCGACTAGTCTTACATACGGGGATGGATTGCAAAGGACTCAATAGTCTTTGTCACCACTACGATCTACCACCGCGACCGGCATATAAGGTGAATCATAAAGTAAATTATATCTAAGCACCATGCTTACATACTCTCTACTACCTAGCACACACGTGTAATATACTAGGAGCTCTACTGAATAAGTGCGTTGAATTATCATGAATAATGATCATATCAAATATGCTATGACTAGAATAAAGTAAAAAAATAGAATAATTGCATGCATAGTAATGAAATAGCACGAAGGTGTATGAAAACAATAATATTGATTCATAGTAACTTCACGGATCTAGAACCGGGGAGCGGGGCGCTCTCTCTTCTCTAAACTTCGACTTTCTATCTAAAGTAGGCTCTAGATCTATATATAGAGTGGCGAATTAGCTATCCTATCTCTTGGTGGCGCCTCCTCTTCTCCTGCCTTTGGCTTCAACTTGATCTTCTACTTGATGATGACTTGAGGCTTGGTCGATTATGAAACGAGGGGCACGGGGGCTGCTTATATAGTCCGGAGGAGGTGCAGTGTTGGACTTAGATACATCTCGTACTCCACCAACGCCCTCGGATCAAACCGACATTAAACGAGTGGATTAGATTGCGTCTTAGAGTCGGTTGAGGAAGCTTCGGAGGCAGCCGACGGCGTGGCGAAAGGGGGAGGCCGCTCGGCTCGAATAATGGGCGGTCGGCCCAGTGGTGGAGCCCACCCCGGGTCCCGTGGGTGCGTCGTGGCTTACGGAGTCTTCTAGATGATGGTTTCTTCGATTGCCAAGTCTCGATCACGCGTCGGGATTAATCCGAGCCTTCTAGGGTCTTTCTCGGAGTTGGGTTGCGTTACGTCGGCGTGAGTCGTATGGCTCGCGAATTACATTGTTTTTCTGTTTAGTCCCGCAATTCACAACTTTACCAAAACCCCGTGGAAATATGTTAGTGACACCCTATTCTAGGTTGTTATTATGATTTATACCCCTTTCTCATGTTTATCGATTAATAAATTTATATGATAACAAGTGTCAACACATGTCATGCATCACGGTATAAGATCGAAGCGAGATGATCCCGGTGATGTTGATGGCGAAAGGCCTAGGTTGAAAATCCCCGCTAAGGTTATGTGGGTACGCCTTTCGATAATACCACGCTGAAACGTTTGTTGAAACAAGGACCATGCAAAGTTGATGCGATGGCACAAAGAAAGACCGTAAGATAGGCGGCAAGTTGAGGCACCCCGCCGATGGGTCACGGTGAGAGCTATCGATTCAGAATTCAAGGATTTTTGCGGATGATGCAAGAAACGTGAGGTTTGCCTTAAGTACGGATGGTTTTAACCCTTCGGGGATCGAAACAAAGCCATAGCACGGCCTTTTTGCACTCTGTCTATCTACAACCTTCCCCCGGATATGCATGAAGCGGAAATTCATTATGATGCCGATACTCATCAAGGCCCGGCGGCACGGAAACGACATCGATGTGTACACGAGGCCACTAGTTGACGAGCTTCTTCTTTTGTGGAATAAACCCGATTATGCGTATGTGGGATGAGTACAAACAGAACACTTTGACTTGCTACCTTGTTTTGCTGTAACAATCAACGATTGGCGGCTCTAAGTAATATATCGGGACAGTCAAACAAGGGATATAATGCTTGCACACACCGTTTCACGGATTGTAAGGGTATTTTTTTGAAAAACTGTCGAAAGGTTGTGTACCACGGCTACCGTCGATTTCTTCCCAAGGGTCACGTGTTAAGAAAGAAAGGGAAACATTTCAACGGTACCCGCGGAACCACAATGCCAAGCCTCATAACCTGACCGTAAGGATGTCTTGGAGATGGTCAACGATGTCAAAGTAGTGTTTGGGAAGGGACACGGTAGCATACCTGTTCCAAACGCGGTGAAGGTCACGCACCCATGTGGAAGAAGAAGTCAATATTTTGGGAGCTACCCTATTGGCAAGTCCTAGAGGTTTTGCGATGCAATTGACGTGATGCACCTAACAAAGAATCTTTGTGTCAACACACTAGGCTTCATGGGTGTGTGTGCGGGAAGCATAAGGACACACACGAAGCGCGATCGGACGATGATGGGCGCGAATACTTAGGCCCCGCTAGCTTTAGTCTTACCAAAGAAGAGAAGGAAAGCATGTTTGAATGCCTAAACAAAGATCAAGGTACCATCCGGATTCTCCTCAAATATAAAGCGATTAATAAATGTGCGGAGAAGAAATTTCAACACTTAAAGTCCCATGATTGCCACGTGCTCATGACACGGTTGCTTCCGGTTGCGCTAAGAGGGATTCTACCTCCCAAAGTACGTTTTGCTCGTGAAGCTATGTGCATTTCTCAATGAAATATCTCGAAAGGCAATCGATCCGCGAGGAATTAACTAAGCTACGAGAATGATGTGGTTCAGTTGTCTTGTCGGGCTTTGAGTTGGTGTTCCCTCCCTCCTTCTTTAATATCATGACACACCTCCTAGTTCACCTAGTCAAAGAGATTGCTATTCTCGGTCCGTGTTCCTACACAACATGTTCCCTTTTGAGAGGTTCATGGGAATCTTGAAGAAATATGTTCACAACCGGTCTCGCCCAGAGGGAAGCATCGCCGAGAGGGCTGCGGAACGAGAGGAGGTCATTGAGTTATGTGTTGACTTTATTCCCGACCTTGACCCAATTGGTGTCCCCCCTTAATCGCGACATGAGGGAAGGCTAAGTGGAAAGGGGACACTAGGAAAGAGAACACTAGGAAAGAGAACATATATCGGTATGGAGGATAATAATTTCAACAAAGCACAATACACGGTTACGCAAAGCGGCACTTTGGTGTGTCCGTATATCCAAGAACATAAGGAGCTAATACGATCAAAGTTTCACGACATGGATGAGGATTCTATTAGGCGTGAGCACTTGTCAAGTTTTATCGGTTGGTTGAAAAAAATGTCAAGGTGATCGAGTCTTCGAGAGCGGCTATATAGGTTGGTACGCACAACCATCGTGGCATGTCCTCACATACAAAGGGTATGAAATAAATGGTAGCACATTTTACACAAAGATCCCGAGGATAAAAGGAGCACGAACCAAAAGCGATTGGTGTTCGAATAGATGCGAAGACCCAAATGGGAGGAAAGAAAACATTTTATGGCTGCATAGAGGACATATGGGAACTAGACTATGGAGGTAATTTCAAGGTCCCTTTGTTTAAGTGCCGGTGGGTGAAGTTGGCCGGAAGCGGGGCTTTAGCGATTGACCCGTTATGGATCCGACAAATGGTGGATCTAAAAACCACAGATTATAAAGAAGAACCATTTGTCCTCGCCAAAGATGTAAGTCGGGTATTCTATGTGAAAGACATGGCTACAAAACCTAAGAAAGGGAAAAACAAAAAGGAGCCAACAAATGATGAGCCCGGCGCCACATTGTTCTTCCAGGTAAATCAAACATCGTAGGAATTGAGGACAAGTCGGACATGTCGGAAGATTATGAGAAGCAAATCAGAATTGTGCCTTTCAAAGTGAGCAAGGATCCATCCATCTTACTCAATGAAGAAGACACTCCATGGACAAGATAGAAGCCAACTTAATTTAGTGTTTGTGTAATATCGTATTTTGAGACAAGCCTATATGTAATAATTATGACCGAACATCTTTATTAGTTTTTCTTCCATTTGACAATGTTTGACAATGCTACGAATATACTTTTAAAAAACAAGTAATGTCAGAATTTTTACGTACGATAACGTAAAATAATGTTCTGTCAAAAAATACATTATATTTAATTATTTTATTTAATGGCAACAATTTTGCATTAATGAATTATTGATTATTAACTACATTATCATAGCTAGTCAATAGAAAAAAAAGTAAAAAATTTTTAGGTTACATATTTTTTATAGTGTGGATTAAAACAATGTGTAGTTAAATTCAATTTTTTAAAAAAGTTTTATAATTGCTATGTAATTTTCTATATTTAAAATGAATTGTAGTGAATAAATGAAAAGAAAATGTAAAAAAAAAACAAAGGATGAAACGTGGCGGGCTACTGTCAAAATTTCACCTTTACTCCCATTTGCACTCACGGCAAGGGGGTAAAGGTGAAATTTTGTCTTAGGCCCCCGCCAAAAATTCACCTTTACTCTCGGGCCGAGATTCGACCCAGGGAGTAAAGGGGGGACTTTACTCGGTTGGGAAGGCGGGAGTAAGGTCTTCTACTCGGTTGGTGGTGGCGGGATTAGAAGTCGTGGTATATAACTGCGCCGCTGTTCCCCTCCTTCCCTCCCACCCCCCTCCGCCCGAATCGGATCGATCAAACGCCATCGTCTTCCCTCGCCGTCGTCGTCTGCCGCCCAGCGTCCGGCGTCATTCCGACACGCAGCGTCACCCGTCTGCATCCCGGCGGCGTCTGTCTGAGATCCGCCCCTCCCGGCGTCGTCTCGCCCGACCCGTCGTCATGATAGGGTCGTCGTTCCCGACGCGGCACCCGTCTGCTGCGAATCCACAGCGGCCGCGACCCCACCCGGCCTCGCGCGCCGCCCTCCGGCGTACCACCGACGCCGCCCTCCTCGCTTCCGCGACCAGCGCCCTCGGCGTCCCACCGCCTCGACCCGGGCGGGCTCCTGCCGCGCCTTCCTCCCCGCCCTCCCAGCGCCCTCCCCACCACGCCGCCTCCCCCTCCTGTGCCTCCCTCCCCCTCCGCCCCGCCGCCAGCGGCCGGCGTGCGTCTTGCGCGGTCCCTGCTTTCCGCCCCCCCGCGCGCAAAGACGCCCGACCCCATTGTTTGCATACGCCCAGCCCAGCGGCGTCGCGTGCCGTACGGCACCGGCGGGTGAAGGTAGAAAAAAATTCATGAGATTTTTTTTTAAAATGCTGTAAATCAAAAAAAAAATTGGTATGAAAAAAAATGAGAATGTGTTATGGTTAGAGATTGTATGAGAATTGTAAAACCGTTAGGGTTTTCGACGGCAAGTAGATTTTTCGCGAATGTGTTAGGGTTTCCGATGATTTTAGTTTTTTGAATGTGTGTTAGGGTTTTCGGCGGCAATTTTAGATTTTTCGCGAATGTGTTAGGGTTTTAATTAACGAACTATACTTTTCGATGAATGCATGTGTTATGGTTTCCGGCGGCGTCGGGCGTTTTCCGATCCATGTAACATGTCAAATTGAATCTTAGTTTTTCCGCGAAAAGCACGCGTGTTAGGGTTTCGGCGACGAACTATACTTTTCGATGAATGCATGTGTTAGGGTTTCCGACGGCGTCGGGCGTTTTCCGATCCATGTAACATGTCAAATTGAAACTTAGTTTTTCCGGCGAAAGAACTAAACTAAAAACGTGGCCCCCAGATGAATCCATGTGTTAGGCTTTCCGATCCATGTATACAAAGAGTTCAATGTAACATGTCAAATTGAAACTTAGTTTTTCCGAAGAAAGCACGCATGTTAGGGTTTTTCGACGAAAGAACCAAACTAAAAACTTACTTCCCCGACGAATCCATGTGTTAGGGTTTACGGCGGCGTCAAACGTGTTACGATGTACAACGTAACATGTAAAATAAAAACTTAGTATTTTTTTTTGTTTTTCGAGGGATATAGATGGCGATCAAGAGACAACATCAACATGGACGATGAAGAAGTAATGATGAATATTATCCAAGGTGGTGGCAATGATGAAGTTGACGATCATAATAATAATGAAATGGAAGATGGAGATGTCGACCAATACTTAATGGATTTTGTGCGTAACAACCTGTGGCGCTTATGACGAGGGAGGTATATATGTGTTCATTTTGTAAGAATTAATATATATCTATATATCTATATATATATATATATATATATATATATATATATATATATATATATATATATATATATATATATATATATATATATATATATATATATATATATATATATATATATAGATATAAGATTTTCTTCTTATTTGAAATGTCTTTGTATATCAGCCTTCGCATCAACGTCAACTACTGCCAATAGTAAGACAACTCGAGGGCCTGTTAAGCCGTTGGAGGGCGATATATCATCTCGAGTTCCATGTGGGAAGAGGACAAGTGCTAGGAGAACATGCCAAAAAATATATATACCCTTTGTGGGTACCTTGTAAGGGAAAGGATCCCGATCACATGTCGGCTATGGAAGAAGAGGAAGAGTGCACCTCATATTAGTTACGTCTCGATGTCGACAAAGCTATAATAACGGCAAGAGGTTGAATTGAAATTCTCATTTGACACAGAGATAATTACCATGATGTCATCACCCATGACGATTTGGTAGCTAGAGTTTATAATTGACTATGCAGGAAATGGCCAAACAATTCGTGTCTGGAAGAAGGATTTGTACAACAAATATGTCAAGAAGAACCTCGACTCCAAATTGGTTAGTTCCGGCTCCGATTGCCAAGCGAGACCGTATTGGGACGAATTTGTGGAGTACAAGACTTGAGAGGAGGCAATGGAACTTTCGAGAAAGAACCAACAAAATGCGAAGAAAGAAAGGAGTACCACCACCGCTTAGGGTCTGGTGGCTATGCAAGTTTCATTCCTAAGTGGAGAAAAAAAAAGAAGAGGAGCTTCTTAAGGGGGATCACACGAGAAACACTCAACCGGCCTGAACGCACTAAGCGGTGGGCTTCGGGTCATGGGGACAATTGTGCCCGAGAGACCGGCAAGGTAATTCATGGCCAAAAACTTGAGGAGGCAACAAGAAGATTGATGGTCTTCAAGCTTAAAAAAATGCTGGCTTGTTCGGGCCCAATAGAGAGAGAGATCGAACTTACATATGCCATTGGGACGTGAGCACACTTTGGGCGAACAAGAGGCAAAGGGGCGTTCCCGGAAGTTTGGTTTCCCGGATGACATCGGTACCTATAGAACCCACCCGAGAGAAGGAAGGAGCTTGAGTGAGAGCACATGCGCATGTTGGAGCAATATCTTTGTGCGCAGATGAAGGAAAAGGAAAAAAGAAGAAATGCAAGCAAAAATGCAAGAAGAAATCAAAAGGCAAGTCCAGCTACAATTGAATGAGTCGCTTTACGTGCACCACCGCGACTCGGGTAGCCACTACGATCAAGTGAGAAGCAAACGTGCTTCCACACAACAACCAAGTCTTGTTGACACGGACTGCGCTTCCCCTCGTGGATGACATCATCGAGAAGTTGACACCTGCGAGCTGCACATCCCAAAGGAGGGTGGCGATGCGATGAAGGTGGCCATTGCGGTTGTTAGTCCGATTGACCGTACCAAGACACCAAGACTTCACGCGACGCGATAATACCACCGGATTTGCTGCCGTCTCGGTGGATAAAGTGGTTGAAGGTTACGCCGACGTGGATCTTGAAATTGAAGGAGGTGACGGGGATACAAAACTAGGAGGCGTTGAGAAGCAATTTATTGCATGGCGTAAACGATACATTGTTATTCTGGGATGCCGATGCCGCGGTACCTCTGAGTTACCACAACCCGATGGAAAGGATGGCTCCCAGGAGGATCGTAATAGTCCTGGCGGTGGTTACGATGGCCCAATAGAAGACTCGGCGGCATCCCCTCGCCGCATCTCCAAGGCATTCGCCCACGGCCTCCACCACCACCACCACCACCACCTCGGGGCCGCCACACGCTCGGCAAAAGTGCGATCACGCCCGCCAACGATGCCGCAATGCCTCCTCCCATGACAAAGGCATCTAAGAAGGCAACAAAGGCAACGCGATCTTAAGCAATGACGCGAAGAAAATATTGACCCGATGTAAAAAGCTCATTCCCAAGAAATTGCCCGGTGAAATGAGTAAGGAGGAATTGGATGCGATGTCAAAGAAATAAACAAAAAAATTCTTCAAGTCGGTGTGCCCGAAGAAGGCGGCGGAGGCGGGCGGCGGAGCTCAAGACCTACTTCCTACCTCAAAACGTGCTTAAACCAGAAAATAGAAGCTAGGAAAAAGAAAGATAAGGATTCAAGCAAGCCCTCGCCACTTTCGGACTTTGGCCGGTACTCTATTCAAGGAAATTGACCTAAAGAGAAGGAAGAAGAGTCAAAGTGTTCCACAAATTGGAGATACATCACGACCACTTTCGGGTGAAGTGTTAGATCAATATGGTTCGAACACGTACATAAAGTTTCTGGCGGTGCATCGGTTAATACCGGTGAGCTTTTAGAGTACTATATTGCTAGTGGTATGGACATGAGCAGTGATCTTTGAGGCCTGCAATGATAGATGATGACCCGATATAGAACCTTTCAATTGGGCGAGTCTATGGGATCCCGATAGATGTTCTAGCCCGGGTACTCAAATGTATGAGCTAAACAGAAGTACCTAGACTTGTGTGCAAAAGGACAAGACAAATTTGGTGTCGACTAAGAAACCGGTGGGGGGAACGGCGATGACGTCATGTGGGTTGATTTTTGTGAATTGCACCAACTATTCCACGGACCTCCCTCGACAAAAAGCATCCTCAACATTTATTGTTTGTAAGTGATTCTTTCTCTTGTTTACTAATACGTCAATATGTCCCCATAATATATGTATGTGTCTAATACCATATGCTCTTTTCGACCATATATGTAGATCTTGGATTCAACATTTTCAATCAAGGAGCGTCTTGATATTGGATACATTGATCCTTATATCGTGCACAAAAACCCGGGAACATATTATGGTTTGAAAGTAGATACGAGAGAAAAATATAAAGATGTTCCTCGAGCAACACCGCACCGACAAGAGGGTAGTAATGTTCCCATACGGATTCAAGTGAGTGTTCCTAACATTGACAATCATGTTCTTCATAATAACCTTTCTTTCTAGCTACCTCAACCGTTTACACATGCGGTGGACAATTTGGATATTGTTTCACATCGAGCAATCAAGAAGTCACCTCACAATCTTTGACTCGTTGAGATGGCCCCGAGAGTGGTAATGAAGATATGATCGAAATAATTCGGGGTAATTGCATAAACCTCGTCAATTTTATATATACTCAAGATTTTCAAACCCTTTGCTTATGTGTTAATTAATAGTCTAGTTTTTGTTCTATTGTGCGGGGGTTTGGGCGAGAGATAAAACATGAACATAACATGACCGATCGTGCGGCGCAAGCTGAATGTTCAACTATTCGGTATGTACTGTATATATGGTTACATTAATTCAAGTCCCTATATTGCTTCATATATATGACAAATGACTCTTTTTATCTTAAAAAGTGGGGTCTACAACAACCACGAGGGGGAGCAGTCATTGTGGATTATATTGTTGCGAGAATATCGGGATAAATTCCACCAATTACACCGAGCATGAGCAGTGCGTATGTACATCAAAGTCTGTTGTTATTGATGTCGTTATTTATATTTATATAACTAATCATATTATCTTTATCTTATATATACTAATACTTTTTATTTAACTCTAATTGCGAGGCGAGGAGGTTAATGGAGAAGATATTAAAAGAAACGCATCTTGAAGCCATGCAAGAGTCTATTGCTTTGATTTATTAATACCTAGATCCTAGAGCCTTCCGGCGAGTTCTACAACGACATCAATGACAAATGGCTGCCAAAGGATCCTCTGCCTTTTATGTAATCGGGACATGTAGTATTATATCGTAATATGTAATCGAGACATGTATGAACAACTTATATATATTTGTTCTTGAACAATTACTAATGTGTAATATATATGTGTGTGCTTTTTAATATATAAATATAAGTGTGTGCTTTAATATATATATATATATATATATTTATTTATGTGCGCTTTAATATATGTGTATATATATATATTATAAATTAATAAGCATTATTCGAATGCTATTAGGAATAAAAATAAACAATTGGCACGGACTAAAAAAAAAAAACCTTTTACTCCCGGTTGGTGGTACCAACCGGGAGTAAAGCCTCCCGGTTGGTACCACCAACCGAGTAAAGCCCCCCTCTAGTCCCGGTTCGAATACTTTTACTCCCCAACTCGTGTTCCCGGTTCCATAACTGGGACTAAAGGCCCTAACGAGCGGGATTAAAAGTCATTTCTGTACTAGTGGGGGGACATATATGCATTCTACAAGGAATCGTGATGTGACGTGTTCTTGGGCTTACTGATCCGCTCCATCGCTATTACAAGTCAGCCTTGATTGAATTCCAATTGCAGGTGGCCAGGCCAACATTTGCATCAGCTATTCAGATCAGTGACCCCGTGTCTGTTGATCGAGCAGCGAGCCTTGCCGGCGACGAGTTAAACGGTGTGGCGTGAATACGGAGTCACGACGTTACTTCGGATCTGGATTCAAGCTGGGCACGGGCTGCTCTTGGATGGGCTGGGCTAGGCGAGACCCAGGTGTAAAATAATAACATAATTAATTTCTTTAATTGTCTGCTTTAAGATTCGTGTATTTTTTTTTTTGAAAAAAAGGACCACCGGAGCAGAAGCCCTCTGTTTTATGTTCGATTCAATGTTTAGTATCCATTTCATCTTGCTTTCCATTGTTTCATAACTAGCAAGATTAGATCTGCATCGACATATATATGTATATATGGAATTCAATTTAACATAACTCTATATGTTTGTTTATTTTTGTTTTGACCAAAGTAAGTAAGGGAAAACCTGGCCTATTTTTTAAATTTTGTGATAATGCAAACCTGTTTAAATTTGTTCCCACGAGGAATCGAACCTGTGCACGTTAGGTGCTACTTTCAGAGGGCGCTCTAACCACTAGGCTAGAGACCCTTTCACGTTTGTTTATTTTTGTTCAAATCACCTCACTGACGTGACTGTCCTACACCCTTCACTTGAGATATGTCACTAACTTATGATATGCCAAAAGTGATGAGTGATGCTTTTGGGGATAGATCTTTATATGTGTGTGTCCTCTATTTTGGAGACAGACCTTTTGGAGATTTGCCTCTAAAAAGCATAGCAACTCACATAGGAAGGCAGCAATCACGTCTATCAATCACATTATCTAGTCAGCTGACCATGTGTATGCATGGGATGAGATTTCTTTTCAACTGGGTCTTTGAAGATAAAACGGGGAGTCTCCAAAAGGAATTTTACAGTTGTGTCCTAAAATCACCAACAGTTAATAAAGAGCATTATGTAAAAGGAGTGATCCAATATGTTTTTAAGGATTTACTGAGATTAAAAAAAGCTAGGATTTATTTTGAATTTAAAACAAGTGATTATGGAAATGCCTAGATGAGCAATCACCCGCCTCATAAACTGGCTATGGCTACCGAGACACCAGCATGTTAGTAGCAAATCCACAAACGTTCTATAAAGCAACCCCTCTTCTAAAACTAAGGCAAAGTGTACGGCTCTGTTCAGTTCCAACTTGGAGAGACACGGTCCATGAATGAAGCTATGCAATTACCAGCATGGCCGGCTGATTATTGGTTCGATGAGTCCATGGCCACTGAGAGACGACTACCTTTTAGCTGCGCATCCACGTAGGGTGACGGACTGATCGACATGGCCAGGCGCCTTCTATTCCTGATGCCAACACACAGGCCCATATCTGTATTTCCAGAAACTTTAGTGTTTCCAATCGGAACTATAACGGAAACTCAAACCACCACAGTTTGAATGCTTCCTGGATCCATGGCAGCTAGGGCAGTTTGCTGTCTTTGTGGAACTCAAGATCGAGCACAGTTCAGGTGTGGCTAGCTAAAGGCACAGTCGGCACGCACCGGCGCTCTCCATTCTTGACCCCTGTCCTTGTGTCCAAGCGGCCGGGTATGACAGGAGTTGATGCTGTATTGCAGCAGTTCATCGGCCATCCTGTGACCCTGCATATGTGTTAGCACTTCTTGTGAGCTCATTCAGTTAACACCTTTAGGTACTATGACTCATCGATCCTCCATAAGGTGAATGGTTCATGCATTCTGACCACCTCCATCAAGCATCCTTGTCCATAGCTTCTGTGTCTGTGGTTCATTGTCTTCCTTTTCTTCCAATAATAATGTC